>JAJOOO010002139.1:0-102310 GCA_029582685.1 Solanum piurae
CACTTAGTTGGACCATTTAAACAAGTCAAACTTGAGTTCTATTTTCGCAGATTTCGTCGGGAAACAAGTTCGCGACGCGGAGGTGTTCCCGCAAGTTTCTAGAAATTAAATTCCGAGACAGTAGAGTCCGCTGTGTCTCCGCATCGCGGAGACACTTTTTGGCCCTTGGTGGAGTAGGTCCGCGACGCGGAGCCACTCCCTCCAAGCACAACTTGCAAGCTGCCTTGACAGCTTGCTTGGCCAAGGGTTAGGGTCCTCCCGGGGACACTTAGGGTGGTCCCGGGGTGTCGTAATCGAATGTTTTGACCCTAAAGACATTTATTAAGACACTAGGGTCATCTCCACTGATTTTAGACTCCAAACAACACATAAAAACATGAACAACATACTAGAACGCACCAACACGTAAAAGACTAGTTTCCGAACTTCTTGGTCGTCCCTTGATGTTTGACTTCCAAACTCTTTAAAACTGACTTACAAGGCTATTCTTCATTATTTTAACAAGTTATTAATGCATAAAACCCATGTGAGGCTCTACTTTATCCTACTTCATTTTGAGGGGTGTTACAAATATAATAAGTATGATAGCAATGCATAAGAGTTATGAAATCATGCTCAAAAGGACTTTATATGACATGCAATGACCAAGCTAAATCATAAAATAACATGTTAGAAAACATAAGTCATAATCATGGTCAATGCAAGCTAAACATCTTTAAAACACATTTGAGATACCTTTAGAAAGTAACCTTAGTTCATTATTGTGAGATATTTACCTTTAATCGACATATAGACTATGTGAGTTATAACATGGAATCCGGTGTTCATTCCACACCAAAAAGAGATGTCCTTACTTGCCAAGGTAAGAACCATGAACTTCTAGCTTAGGTGAATCCACTAGCTAGTGTCAATCTAAGACAACCTATGGTGGCACATAGTTTATGGGAAATGGTTATTGACCACTTGTCCACTCGATGCTAAGCATAAATCCATGGAATAGTCATTAATCTTAACTTGTCTCATTATTAGGGGCATGGGTAATCTCTACTTGTCTTATCATTATGGGACATGGGTAATCGTCGCTTGTCTTATCATCCATGGAAGGACACATCAAGTAGCCAATCCAAGCTAAATTTCATTAGAATAGCTCATTTAATATCGATTCATCTTAGGTGAGAAAACCTTTCAACCTTATAAATCCTTTATGTGAGAAAATCATTTCACAATCATATTATGAGTAGTATGTGAGAAATCCTTTCACAATAACAACAACAACATCGATGCTTTACTCTCAAAGCAACCTTAAAAATTATTTTCATCAATTTCATAAAGAAACATACATATCTTCATAAATTTATCTTTCATAGTTCAAACGTTTCACCATATGATCAAAATCTAGAAATCATGGATCATGCATGGGTTCAAGTGAATTCAACTTAAAAACATGCAATTATCTCAATTCATGCATGAAAAGACACAAAACAATCACTTAGATCATAATTGAAAAGAACCTATGAGATTGAATAAAACGCTAACTTCCATTGGAGAATATAGGAACCTTATGGAGGAAAGGACTCCATAGGTGAATACTATCATACCTTGATGCCAAAAACTCACAATAAATGGTGAATTTGGAGACTTGATCTTGTAACCCTAGCATTCTTTTTCAAGCTTTAAAGAGAGAAATATTGGAGAAGAACTTAGAGGGATTTGGGAAAATTTGAAGAATGATTTAGAGTAGTTAGATTTTAGGCGTAAAACACTTATGGTCTATGATTAGGATTAAAACAATGTAGTATTGGGTTAAAACGATTAGGAAAAAGACCAAAAAGCCCTTAGAAATAAATGTCGAGCCCTTATCGATGGATTAGACCTACGATCCTAGGTTCTACTACGGACCGTCCTGGTCAATCGTAGGTGGGGTTTGGGGACTTGAATTTGGACCTTCAAATGAAAAGACCCATGTAAAGTCTGTAGATCCACTTACCGATCGTGCATTCTAACTGTGAGTCCCAACTTTGACCCTCAAAATTTCACTAAGTCTAGGACTCACCTGAGACCTACCTACAACTCATACATCGAATGACAGACCGTCCTAGTGAACCGTAAAAAGGGTACTGGAACTTGACTTTTAAAATTTATTCACCCCTCCACTTACGGTTCCCACTTACGGCCCGTAAGAGGACCTACGGTCCATCTATGGGGTCCGTAGACATAGACACGAGCTAACAAACACTACAACACAATGTATCTATAGCTATGAAATTTAAGCTATGAATGTAAAATCCGTAGCAATTACCTCATAATAGCCACAAATATTTGACTTCCGTAGCTATCTACTAATTCGTAAATTTTCTTAGCCACGAAAATCTAATTGACAAAGGCAATTCTTTATTTTTGCTACGATCATTAATACTCAAGGCAATAATTGGCTAAATAACTACAACTTTGTTGCTACAATAAAACATTGTAGCTGATCATAAGTTTTTGTCACGACATAAAAGTTATTGTAGCAATAGTAACCTTTTAGTTACAATACACTATTTGAAACAAAATATTGTAGCTAAATAAATATTTTTGCTTCAAATTATAAAAACTTGTGACAATAGTTAAATGATATAGCCACGTCTTTTCTGCTATAATAAAACATCGAAGCCAATAGTAGCTTTTTGCTACGAGTTGAAACTTATTGTAGTAATAATAGCACTTTAGCCACAATGAATTATTTGAAACAAAATATTGTAGCTAAATAAATATTTTTGTCTTCAAAATATAAAAACTTGTGGCAATAGTAAAATAATATAGCCACACCTTTTCTGCTATAATAAAAGTTCGTAGCCAATTAGTAGTTTTTTGCTACGAGTTGAAACTTTTTGCGGTAATAGTAGCACTTTAGCCACAATAAATTATTTGAAACAAAATATTATAATTAAATAAATTATTTTGCCTCGAGTTACAAAAAAAAATTGTGGTAATAGTTAAATGATATAATCATACACTTTTTTCCACAGTAAAATTTCATAGTTATATATTAATTTTTGCCACGTATTGAAACATGCTATATCAATAGTAATCTTTTTGTCACTCCCCGAACCTACACCGTGGGCGGGACTGGCACTCGAGAACCATTGCTGGCCCAAGCGAACCCCTTGCCTGGCTTACTTACTCAGTGGAAAACTTAAAATCAACAAAATAAGTTTATATAATAAACTAGAATGTTATAAAAGAACATTCAACTGGCCATTAAGGCAAACTCAAGTCTCAACATGGAATAGTGACAATGAAAAGACTAAAAAACTAACATCTGAGTGTCTACAAAACCTTTAAAACAATTGAGATGGATGTCGGGACAGGACCCCCGATCATCCTAACAAATGAAATACTGAAAAGAACTAAAAGCAATAAAGGAGTCCTTCGGAATGCAAGGAGGCTCACCACTGACTCTGAAGTGTTCAACTGGATCAACGGTGCGCCGGATGCCAATCCTAGTTACCTGAATCTGCATCATAAGACGATGCAGGCCAACTGGCATCAGTACATTGAATGTACGAGTATGCGAGTTGGAATGCTAAAACAACGTAGGCTTGAGAAGAATCTAAAAGAAACCGAAGAACTTACCTGGCTCAACTCAACTCAACATGACTGAACTCATTTCAATATAAAGCAATTTAAAACAAGTGCAATATAAACAAAACAAACTGTTTAAAAACATGTTGTCAACTCTGTGTGTATGCAAGGATACAACATAACTCTGAATGTATGTAAAAATACAAATAACTGTGTATATAAGAATACAATAACTTCTGTGAAGTTTCTCTAATCGACAACCATCACGTAAGAGCTATTGTGATGATACAACGATTTCCCTCACGCTGCCAGAGCATCCTATACTTTGCCAAGGGCATAGGACCTGAACTACTAAGTGGATCCACTAGTCTATGCTAAAAATCACTAAAGGAATCATCTAAAAAGTATGATCCTTTTCTACCCATGATGGCTCTGAACTCTCTCCCATATCGGTGTTCAATACTACTCCCAAAACTATAATAATATTAGCTCTTATGTTTAAAAAAACATACTTCTTCTGTGATTTGAGATAGTTGCTCAAAAACTTAGCTCAAAGGCTATCTTGGAAATCAAAGTTTCCTCTCTTGCTTCATTTAGAAAGCGATTTCTCTTTTCTGAAAATTAGCCCGAAGGCTCTTTGGAAATCTCAGTTTCCGTTCTTATTTAAATGTGAAAACATTTTAAATCTCTTTGGGAATACTTAGTACCCATATGCTTTTGAAGAAATGAACTTCAACTTTACTCTTTACTGAACTCAAAACTTAAGTCTTAAAACAAGGTTAAAACGTTTGCAAAAGACCTTTGGAAAACTTTATGAACTTCTTTTAACTTAACTCTTGACTTCTCTTGACTTTGATCTTCACTGCTCTTGACTTAACTCTTAACTGGTCCTTGAATTGAATTATGGATTCAAGGATTGTGATTTGTGATTGGAAAGATCTCATGATGTTTACGAATAATTTTAGATAGCTAACATGAGAAAAGACCGAAAATGAATATTTGAGGGTGGGTCCGCGATACGGAGAAACTTTTAAAATTTAGTTTTGAATTTTTTTTTTTGAGGCAAAAGACTCCGCGACGCGAAACAGAAATTCCCAAATCTAGGAACCAGCTCCGCGACGCGGAGGCTTTGCCGGGTTTCGTCCAACGAAATCTTCTTCTTCATTTTTCGGCTCTAAACCCTCTAAACTCCATGGGTTCTTTTACCCAACACTTAGAATCAATTAAATGTTCAAAGTTCATCAGATTCTACTCAAAATCGAACCTAAAACCACAGATTAGGGTCAAACAACCCCTCAACAAATTCAACGAAACAAGAATCTAATGGAACTTCAACAAACCCATCAAGAACTCAATTCCTAAGCTTTCAAGAACTTAAATTCGCTGAAATAAATCATGTTTGGCGCGTGGGCGAATTAACCCAACGCTATGTGATCTCACATACCTTATAGGGATCACCCCCGATGAAATCTACAAGTTAATCTCAACGAATCTTGAACGAATCTTGAACGTTCTTGCTTCCCTTTCTCCTTTCTCTTTTCTCCAAGCCCTAGCGTGAAATTCACTTTTCTAAAACTGACTAAAAATCTGAATTTACCCAATTAAACTCCTAAAAACAAATTAATTAAGTTTGGTACGAAAAATACCAAACTACCCTTCTAAAATCCGGATTGGACTTTTCTTATTCGAACAGCCCAACTTCCGAAGGGAATAACTTACTCATACAAACTCAGAATTACGCAAACTTGGCGGTATTGGAAAGATCATTCCAAGGGATTTCCAACCATATCTGGAATCATACCTAACTCATTCTGAGCTAGAAATTATGGCCATTTGAAGTTGACCAAAAACTCACTTTAACACCTTTACCAAATTTCCAGATTTTTAAATTCTTCCCAAAAATAACTATTTCCAGATTTTAAAATCCCTTGTAGTTCTTTCTAGTTGCGAGATGTTACAATATCTCCCCCTTGGGAACATTCGTCCTCGAATGAGATTACTTTTACTAGGCTTAGGGTGTAACATCAAATTCAAACATCCAACAACCAAATGCAAACAAACAACATGCTCACTCATAATTTAAAGAGCACTAAGAAGAAAATTAGTACCTTGATCTGTAGTTTCTTCGGATTCAAAGAGATGTGGATAACTCTTCTTCATATCCTCCTCAGCTTCCTAAGTAGCTTCCTCAACAAATTGGTTCCTCCAAAGGACTTTGACTGATGCTACCTCCTTTGTTCTCAACTTGCGAACTTGGCGATCTAGAATCTGAACATGAATCTCCTCATAAGATAAGCTATCCTTGATCCCAATATTTTCAGTTGGTATGATCAATGAAGGATCGCCCATGCACTTCTTCAACATGGAGACGTGAAATACCGGATGGACCACTGCTAACTCTTGTGGTAGCTCCAACTCATAAGCTACTTTGCCAATCCTCTTGGCTATTCTATAAGGTCCAATATATCGGGGACTAAGCTTCCCCTTCTTACCAAACCTCATAACCCCCTTCATGGGTGAAACTTTGAGATATAACCAATCATCTACTTCGAACTCTAACTCCCTTCTCCTAACATCAGTGTAGGATTTCTGATGACTCTATGTCGTTTTCAACCTCTCTTGAATCACTTTCACCTTATCCATAGCTTGGTGAACTAAATCTAGTCCTATCAACCCCGGTTCACCAACTTCAAACCATCCAATAGGAGATCTGCATCTTCTCCCATAGAGAGCTTCATAAGGAGCCATTTGGATGCTAGAGTGGTAACTGTTGTTGTAAGCAAACTCAATGAGAGGTAGGTGATCATCCCAATTCCCTTTGAAATCAATCACACAAGCCCTCAACATATCTTCTAAAGTTTGAATAGTGCACTCTTCTTGCCCATCAGTCTGGGGATGAAAGGCAGTACTTAAGTTCATCTTTGAACCCAAGCCTTTTTGGAATGACTTCCAAAATTGTGCAGTAAATTGTGCACCCCTATATGATATAATCGAAACAGGGACTCCATGAAGTCTTACCACCTCCTGAATATATAACCTGGCATAATCCTCTGCTGAATGGGTAGTCTTTACCAACAAAAAGTGGGCCGATTTTGTCATTTTGTCGACAATCACCCAAATAGAATCATGCTGTCTGCGAGACCTTGGTAAACCTGTGATGAAATCCATATTGATCATCTCCCACTTCCATTACGGAAGTTCTATATTTTGAGCCAAACCACCGGGTCTTTGATGCTCTACTTTAACTGGTTGGCAATTTGGACACTTAGCAACAAATTCTGCAATGCCCTTCTTCATGCTATTCCACCAATAAACCTCTCTCAAGTCACGATACATCTTTGTGGAACCCGGAAGAATGGAATATCTAGAGATATGAGCTTCCTCCATGATCCTCCCTTGGAGTCCATCCACCATAGGTACACACAATCTACCTTGATATTTCAATACACCATCTCCCCATTGTTCAAAAGCTAATACTTTTTGCTTATGAACATTTGCCTTCAATTCAAGCAAAATGGGATCCTGGTCTTGATTTTCTTTCACTTCTGACACTAATGAAGATTCAGCCCAATTCAACACCACTACTCCTCCTTCTGTGGAATCCATTAGTCAGACTCCTAAGCGTGCAAGTCTATGCACATCATTCGCTAACTCTCTCTTTTCTTCCTCAACATGGGCAGTACTACCCATAGACAACCTGCTCAAGGCATCAACAACAACACTAGCCTTACCTGGATGATAAATAATACTCATGTCATAATCTTTGAGTAATTCTAACCACCTCCTTTGTCTGAGATTAAGCTCTTTCTGGGTGAACACATTGAAGACTCTTGTGATCAGTGAATACATCAACATGCACACCATACAAGTAATGCCTCCATATCTTCAAAGTGAATACTACAAGAGCCAACTCTAAGTCATGGGTTGAGTAGTTTTTCTCATGAACTTTCAATTGTCTGGAGGTATAAGCTATAACTTTGCCATTCTGCATTAAGACACAACCCAAACCAACTCTAGATGCATCACAGTACACTACAAAACCTTGAGTACCTTCTGGTAAGGTTAAAACTGGGGCAGTAGTCAACCTCTATTTCAATTCCTAAAAGCTTTTCTCACAAGCTTCAGACCATTGAAATTTCACTATCTTCTACGTTAACTTGGTCAAAGGGGATGAAATAGACGAGAAGCCCTCTACAAACCTTCTATAATAGCCAGCCAAACCCAAGAAATTCCTAATATCAGTTGGAGATGTTGGTCTAGGCCAATTCTGCACTGCCTTAATTTTCTGAGTATCAACTTTAATTCCCTCTCCAGACACAATATGGACTAAGAATGCCACAGCCTCAAGACAAAATTCACACTTAGAGAATTTAGCATATAACTCCTTATCTTTCAAAGTCTGAAGAACTATTCTGAGATGGCTAGCATGATTTTCTTCATTCCTTGAATAGATTAGTATGTCATCAATGAAGACGATAACAAACATATCTAAATAAGGTTTGAATACTCTATTCATAAGGTCCATGAACACTGCAGGTGCATTGGTTAAACCGAATGACATGACCATAAACTCATAATGACCATAACGGGTCTTGAAAGCTGTCTTTGTAATATCACATTCCCTTAATCTCAATTGATGGTAACCTGATCTGAGGTTGATTTTTGATAAACAAGAAGCACCCTGAAGCTGATTGAAAAGATCATCAATCCTTGGAAGAGGATATTTGTTCTTGATGGTAACCTTGTTCAACTGACGGTAATCTATACACATCCTAAGGGATCCATCTTTCTTTCTCACAAATAAGACCGGAGCGCCCCAAGGTGAGACACTTGGTCGAATAAAGCCCTTATCTAATAGATCCTTTAACTGCTATTTTAACTCTTTCAACTCTGCTGGTGCCATTCTATATGGAGGAATAGATATCGGACGAGTATATGGAAGAAGATCTATATCGAAGTCTATCTCTCTCTCAGGAGGGACTCCGGGAAGATCATCTGGAAAGACTTCTGGAAACTCTTTTACTGCTGGAACTGACTGAATAGGAGGTACCTCAAAACTTGAGTCATTAACTCGGACTAAGTGATAGACACACCCCTTAGAAACTAACTTCCTTGTCTTAAGGCACGAAATGAAACGACCCTTAGGCACTGCTGAACTGCTTTTCCACTCTAAGACTGGCTCATTTGGAAACTAAAACTTGACTACTCCAGTTCTACAATCAACTGAGGCATAACAGGCATGAAGCCAGTCCATACCAAGAATGACATCAAAATCTACCATGTCTAACTCAATTAAATCAACCATGGTACTCTTGTGATTGACGAAAATGGGACATTCACGATATACTCTCTCTGCTAGAATAGACTCACAAACAGGCGTAGAGACACTGAATGGTTCACTAAGTTGCTCAGGATTAACATCAAAGTTCATAGCAACATATGAAGTTACAAAAGATAAACTCGCTCCTGGATCTAGATAAACTTGAATCATACCAGTGACAACATCTGGTGAATCCTCTTGCTCTTGGCAACTATTGATAGCATATAAGCAGTTTGTTCCTCCGCCAGTACCGGAAGTAGCCCCTCTAGGTGCAATTATGTCTGGTGGAGCAACTGAAGAAGACTGGGCTCTATTGCCCCCATTACCATTTCCCTGCTTGTTCTTTGGACACTCTAGCATGAAATGCCCAGTTTGACCACACTTAAAACAACCAGTGGATCCCTCACGACAAAAACCTGAGTGGTTCCTACCACACTTGGTGCAGGCAGGAGGCTTTCTACC
Source organism: Solanum piurae (assembly GCA_029582685.1). Classification (NCBI taxonomy): domain Eukaryota; kingdom Viridiplantae; phylum Streptophyta; class Magnoliopsida; order Solanales; family Solanaceae; genus Solanum; species Solanum piurae. The sequence continues at coordinate 9,350 of JAJOOO010002139.1, forward strand.
CCCATTGCGCCACACTACCTTGAGAATAGGAAGGCTTGGCTCTGGAATTCTGACCATTGTACTCACCTTTGTTCCTAGATGCGGATGCACTAGCAGATGATAGAGCAGATCCCTTCTGTTTCTGTTGGAAAGATGACCGGTTGGCATTACTCTTCTACTGCCCGGACTCATTCCCTGTCTTAGCCCTCTTGTTCTTGAATTCCTCTCTATCCCTCAACTTCTCTTCCTTTACTTGCTGCACATAGACCATCAACCTCGAAATTTCCATGTCCCCAATAAGCATTGCTGCCCGACCCTCTTTGCTTGATAGACAAGACAACCAAGCAACAAATAGACTCATCCTACTCCTCATCTCTGCAACACTTTCCGGAGCATAGCGGGACAGTTGGGTGAATTTCAACCCATACTTATGAACACTCAAAGAATCTTGCTTAAGTGTGAGGAATTCTCGTACCTTAGCCTCTTTCAGTTCTTGGGGAAAGAAACGCCCCAAGAAAGCCTCCTCAAAACAAGCCCAACTCGCAGGTGGTGCATTCTCAGCTCTACCCTCCTTCCATTGGTCAAACCAAGTCCTAACAACATTATTCAGTTGATATGCAGCTAGTTCAACTCGCTCAATATCAGCAACATGCATGACTTCAAATACCTTCTTCAACTCCTCAATAAAGTTCTTTGGGTCCTCAGTAGTGCTCGAACCTGTGAAACTTGGAGGGTTCATCCTCAAGAACTCACGAATCCTTGAAGTGTCAGTTCCTTCCTGTCGAGCTCCCCTTTGCTGACCAACTTGGTTAGTCACAGCTTGACTCAGCATCCTAATTGCCTCTCTGAACTCAACATTGGTGATTTATCCTTGAGGTTGCACTTCAGGTGCATTTGGTAACACTTGTTCCTCGACATTACGTCTAGCAGGATGACCTTTGACTTCTCTTAGAAAAGGGAGGATCTTTGCACACTGGTGGAGCTATTAGCCAGGTTACTAGGAAGGAAATAATGGTATACTTTCTTAATTTAGTAAAATAATTTTTTTCTTTTTTTGATAAGTAGTTTTTGGAGATTAATGAGATCAAAATGCAGGAAAAAGAGTTGGGTAGGCCGGTAGCTGTAGAAGAGATATTCAAGGTTACTCACATAAAGAAGAGTACGAACCCCACAGAAGAAGAAAGATAGATTTAGCCATGTGCTCAAGAGACATATGTAAGAATTCCATTCAAACTAATCTTTTTTCTCTTTTCCTTGTATATATGACATTCTTATTCTTAGAGTTCTTTGTTTAAATTACAGGATAGTTTTATACGAATATCTCAAGAATATCGCAGTAATCTATCTCTTGAGAGTCAGGACAAACCACTTACACAAGAAGAAAACGAGAATCTTTGGCAACAGAGTGCATGTGAATTGAATAGAGGTTTAGTCTACGGCTTAACAAAAAAGGCGTATCAGAAGAAGAAGTATTGGTATTTTGGTTCATCATCCTCAAGCTTCGATGGTGGGGATAGAGAGACAATATCTGCAATGGAGAGTATGATATCTTATCTCAATGTCGAGCTTGATGCTGTAGCTGACAATGAGAAGAAGAGAGAAGAAAGAGAGAGGAGGAGATTGCAACAGCAAAGGAGGTAGAGAATAAGAGGTATGCATCGCTTCAGGCCCAACTAAATTTTCTTTTTGAATCAGGAAAAAATATTCCTCCATGTCCGATCAACAGTGACTGATTTGATCAGGAGAGTGATGAGAGTTCTGATAAGGAGAGTGAGGGTGATGAGGATTAGTTGTATCTATTTGACATTTTAGACTTCTATATTTTTGGAATTGTTTGATTGTGTTTTGGTTTATTTTGAAGTTGGATGAAGTTTATTTTGAAGTTGGATGAAGTTTATTTTAAAGTAATTTAATGTATATGTTGAAAATATTATGTGGGCAGCTCTTTGGGTTGTTTTGGTATAAATATGTAGGTGGGAAACTAAAATTACAAAAAATTACTGCCGATTTTGTAGTAAAAAACCGACCACCGGAGGTCAGAATCTTAAAAACAAAAAATAAAAATACCGACCTCCGGAGGTCAGAATCTCAAATATAAAAAATAAAAATACCAACCACAAGAGGTCAGGATCTCAAAAATAAAAACTAAAAATACCGACTTCTGGAGGTCAGAATCTCAAAAATAAAAAATAAAAAAACCGACCTCTAGAGGTTGGAATATAAAAAATAAAAAAAACAAAAAAAAAACAATACCTTCCTCCAAAGGTTGGACTTTAAAAATTAAAAAAAATTAAAATTAAAATATACCGACTTCCAGAGGTCAGAAATATTAAAAATTAAAAATTAACAAATATCGACCTCCGGATGTCAGTATTTCAAAATATGAGAAATAAATATTCTAACATCCAGAAGACCGAAATAATAAAGATTAAAAATAAACAAATATATAAAAGTGACCTTAGGAAGTCGGAAAATAAAATAATGAATATTCCGACTTAAAATTAAAATTGACCTCGAGAGATCAGTAAATATCGACCTCCAGAGGTCGGTATCGAATAACGACCAAGCTTATTCTGACCTAAGCTGGGAAGTTGGTATTTGGTCGATATTTCAGGGAATACCGACCTCCAAAAGTTGGTATTTGTAGGTCGGTATTCACTATTTTTAGTAGTGATTGATAATTGAGTTTTAAGTCATGAATTGTAGTTGCAAATGCAGTTCTAGTCTAGTATTTTATGCTTGCTTGAGAAAGAGGTTTCATAATTAAGGTTATCAATCGATAATTGTAGTGATTGGGTTGTTGTGGATTCAGCTCAAGAGAGTGAGTCTTAATTCGATCCTACCTATCTAGCTCGAGAGAGTAGGTAAATTGAGGTTTTGGGTTGTTTATAGTATGATGCTTGTTGAGGTTCAAGAGAACTCACTTGATTCGTGATAGTTAATCGAGAGATGGCTGTTACATATAAAGCCTAGCCTAACCACTAAGATTCAACGACTTTTGGTAATTAGTAATCACCCGTATAGAGAAATTGGTAATTAATCGATCACATCCCCAAGTATCCCATTTTTCTTGATTACTCCTTTGTTTTAGTAGGTGTTAATTGACATACCTATCCCCTCATTGACACTAGATGTCAACCCCTTCGATTTACTTTAAGGTTTTGATAACTTCTATTCCTACAACCGATTAGAACATGCATTTCACTTCGTAATTAAATTCTCTACCGTATCACTCCCTATGGGATCGACCCCAACTCTTCGTTGGGTTTATACTAAATTGCGATCGCCTACACTTAGAATTGGATGAAGTGTAGTTGAGTGTTATTAAAAATGGCGCCGCTGCCGAGGTGTGGTGTTTAGAAATATAGTTGTGATCTAATCTTATTTGTAGTTGAATCGACTTACTTTATTTTGTGTTTGTTGTTGGTTGTTTGTGAACAGGTGACGAGATGAGTGTAAACGAAAGCAACGGTAGCCAACTTGGACACCAAGATGACATTGACAATTTGAATGATGTCAATGAAGCTCAATTGGGTGGTGTAGGTGCTATTCGTTTACCTCCGGTCGTGGGAAATGTTGTATTCAACATGACTAGAATGATGTTGCAACTATTTCAACTATTGCAAATTAATGGATTATTCGGAGGGATAGCTCATGAGGATCCCCATGACCATATCTGGAACTTTGTGGACGTGTGTGGTCCATTCTCATTCAAAAACATCTCACAAGATTCAGTTTGGCTCCGGTTGTTTCCTTTTTCTTTTATGGGGAAGCAACCAAGTGGTTAGTTGATCTACCAAGGGACTCAATTACGTCTTGGAAAGACCTTACCGAGGCATTCCACATAAAATTTTCCCTCATTCAAAGATGATGACACTGAGAGACAATATTCAGGGCTTTAAATGTTTGGATGGTGAACCAATCCATGAAAACGTGGCTGAGGTTTCAGAAGTTGTTACTCCAATGTACGACTCACGGACTTCCATACAACGTGTTGTTACAACATTTCTACCGGAGTCTAGACTTGGTTAACAAAGGTGTGACTGATCAACTTGTCTAAGGAGGAATTATGCAGAAACCCTTAGAAATAGCGTCAACTTTCCATGATGGGATGACGAAGATAAACCAAGCTTGGTATACTAGGGAGGATCACGTGTCTCCTTTGACGTTTAGGATGACAAAGGAACAAATAGAAAAGGACCAAGAGCGGGATGAAACATGACTAAAATGATGACCCAAATGGATATTTTGTCAAAACATGTCATGGGTAGTGGTTCTAAGGTCGGAAACCCAGTAGGATTAGCGGAGTAAATCCCGATGATGCACACTTTGAAGCTTTGTACAATGAAGAAGTGCACTTTCTAGCAAATTAGGGAGGAGGCTTCCACCAAAATTATCCAAGGCCAGGTGGAAACCAAGACTGAAATAGAGAGTGCGATGAAGGTTGGAAGGATCGTGATAGGGACTGGTGTGACCATGGTACAAATTGGAGGGAGAGATATGGTGACAAATAGGGATATGTCCCTCCCCATGAGCGTCAAAAGCCAAAAGAGCAAAGGGCTGACCCAGTTTTTTTTTGCACTGAAGATATGCTTGCACGCATTCTCAATAAAGTTGAAGGATCGGAGAAGGTGCTTAAAGAAATGAAAGAGGACGTCTTAACTCTAAACGAGACGGTTACTTCTCACTCGGTATCCATTAAACAACTGGAAACACAAATGGGCTAGATTTCATCTCATTTGAACCCAAGGCCAACAGGGGATCTACCAAGTGATACTTTGGTTAACCCAAAGAATGAACCTTGAAAGCGTATCCATGTCGTGTCATGACGTTAAATAAGGTGCTTCTTGGGAGGCAACCCAACCTTTAAGCTTTTATTATTGTTGTTTGAATAACGAATGTTGAATGTGTAGGTTGAAAAATTGAAAAAGGAGAAATTAGGCGAGCCCAAGTACCAGGTTGGTGACAGATCGGTGAGCCCGATATGGTTCACCGTTTTGACCAACTAATTAGCTAGTGGTTCTGTAAAACTCGACGGGAAAAAGAGCCATTCGACGCATTGCCGAATGGGTCGGCGACATAAGTGAGCGTCATCGACTGGCGCGCAAATTGAATGGTCAAAAGGCCAAAATAGTTTTTAAATTCAAAAGCATCCCTGATTTCATACTTTTTGACTTTTACACTTTCACAACCGCATATTGTTCTATTACCGTACCCATTCTTCATGTATTTTTGTGTTGGATCAATTGCTCGGGGGTGAATTTTTCTCGTTGTTAATTAAATTGGCTATGTTTTTCTACTCTTGTCGTTAATTTTCTGAACCCCGTCATTGAAGTTTCATACCCTTGAATGCATGATCATTGTCCTTTTATGTTGTTGGCGTAATATTAGTGATTAGTTGGAATGATTATTGTTGGGTTGTGTCTATGAGATCACTAATTGTGTTTGTTGGACCATATTTATGAAATCTCATGTTTTTTCTTGATTCAAATTGTGGGTTGTGTTGATTATATTATTGGATCTAGTGTGGGTGAAGTCTGAGTAACCCAAATTATGTTAATCGTATGATTTTTCCCAATGATAGAGCGGGTGATGAGTCTGAGATTTGGAATCATTTAGGGCTTTGTTTTGATAGTTGAAGTGTCCTCAAATGCCTAATTTATGCAATAAACTGATGGTAAAGCCTTGATTTTCAGGTATGTGGATTAAGGAGCAAAGCAAGGACATTAACAGGCAAAAAGGAACAAAACAAGCTGAAGAAGTGGAGAAAGGCGAGCCTGGTGATCGCCAAGACCACTTGGCGACTCGCCGAGTGGCTCTTCAGTCCGCCTAAAGTTCCAGTAGGGAAGAAATCCAGTTGGCGACAGGAAAGGGGCAGTCGGCGAATCGCCGATCAGTTCTGCGATAACAAGATGGATCGCCTAAAGTTACATGACTTGAGGATGCTGAGAACCAATGCATAACGGTGATAGAAGAGAGCAAACGGCGGTTCGCCGAACCACTCGGCGAACTCGACTTAACTCTCCTAATGGCCCTTTGTGGCTAATTTTTGGCAACTATAAATTGGATTTTGAACTGTTAATTTAGGGGCTTGCTACCATTTAGAATAGTTTTATTTTGAGTTTTGGGAGTTTCCTTGTAGACTTGAAGGCTCTTTGAGACTCAATTCAGAGATATTTCAAGTGGGTACTAATTTTCTTTAATTTGGAACATTGTAGAGGCTTGAATACTCTTACCCAGTTGATGGCTAATCGATTTGGTAACCGTTTTTACCTTTTTATGATGTTTGGCTAAAAAACCCCAATTATTGGGGTGTGATCATGCGATTATGGGTTGAATTAGTTTATGGGTATTGTAATTAATAGTTTAAATGCTATATTTAAGTGGGTTTAATCATTAGCTGAAGTTTAATTTATGAATTGTAGATGCAAATGCAGCTCTAATTTTGTGTTCTTGGCTTGCTCGAGAGAGAGGTTTTGGAACCAAGACTTTTGATTAATGGTTTGTACGTATCGGGTTGATATGGGTTCAGCTCGAGAGAGTGAATCCTAAACCAAATCCTACCCATCTAGATCGAGAGAGTAGATGAATTAAGGTGTGAGCTGTTCTTAATTGCTATGCTTGTTGATGTTCGAAAGAAATCACCTGATTCGGGGTAGTTCTTCGAGAGAAAGATATATCCCTTATAGTCTAGCCTACCCACTGATATTTAGGTATTTACTAGTAGTTTCAATTACCCATATAGAAAAATTTGCCTATAATTGATCACATCCCGAGTATTCCTCTCTGTATTGTTATTTCAATCTAGTGTGATTGCATTGCAACTAATAACTGCAAACGAAAAACCCCCATCTGACATTGGTGTCACCGCTTTTGATTTGTTTCATGTCTTTTTCGATAATTTCTATTCCTATAACTATTAACACGTTTATACTTCATAACTGAATTTGAACACGTACCGCTCCCTTGGGTGTAACACCCCGTAAAATCTAGTAAGACCTAGCTAAGGCTTGACTAAATCTAGTATATTGAACTAGATCCTCACATGTTAGATTATAGTTGGAAACATGTTTAAATGATGAATAATGGCTTTTGGAGTTAGTTTGAGAAGTTTGGAGGTCAAACGTCAAGAAACAACTATAACGTCCGGAAACTAGTCATTTGAACTAGTGAGTTGTAAGGGTCTTGTCGTTGAAGTTTGGAGTGTTGTTTGAAGGTGAAAACTTGTAGAAGTGACTCTCATACTTATATGGACATGTTTAGGGGTTAAATGTCTGGGTACGACTGCCCTAAGACCACTCGAGGAATCCTAGAAGAGGACCCCAAAACAGTCCCCCAAAGCTGTCTAAACAGCAAACTTGCAGCTTTTTGGTGGTGATCTACGGAGCCATTCCACGCCCCTTAGATCAAACCACGGTTCGTGGATGGACCTAGTGGTTCCATACTTAGAATTTTTAGGAGCCTGCAACATTTGGACCCTCAGTACCAAACCACGGAAGCCATCCACGGCCAGTAGACTGATCTACGGTCCGTGGAAGGCCAACCGTAGATGGGAACTGTTTTGTTGGCAGTTTTGTTTAGTTGAGGGTTAGTTATTTAATTAGTTATTAAAGGGGGGGGGGTTAAGGGAGGTCGGTTAGGAGTTAATTAAATGACTTATATAAACTTATAAGTCCCTAAACTAATCCATTTTAACTCACCACTAGTCAAGACCCCAAATCAAAACCCTAATCCCTTTCTCTCCCAAAGTCTTCTCTCCAAGAACACCTTTGAAGACCTATGAAGAAGCCAACCTAGGGTCTTGAATATGGAGGCTTTATCTTAGGATTTTCGTGGGTTTCTACACCTAAGGTATGGTGGTTTTCATCCATGGGTAGCTATCGCCCATGGAGCCCTCTCAAAAGTGTTTTACTCAACTCTAGAATCTCCAATTTAGCTAGGGTTCTAACTCAAATCATGGATTCGTTTTTAAATGGGTTTCAAAGGATGAATTATGATTGTTATGGATTATACTACTGATTTTAGATGCTTTTAACATGAAATCTAAAGGAATCCATGAGTTTTTCATAAACCCTAGTTATGGTTTTTCTCCAAAACGTGAATGAAGTATAAGTTGATTCAATTGAATGTTTAGAAGTTGTTTATGATGTAATTGCATGATCTAAGTATAATTCTATATGTAATATTGATTAACCTATGAATCTAAGATGAAATTGACATGATCTAGGTTTATCTCATAAAGAGGCAAATTGAGGGGTTAGATGTGATCTTTTAGGATTGATGATCTTCTTGTTTAATGGCCTTAGATTAGATCACATAGACATGAATTGATCATGATGAATCTTGAATACCTAGACTAACTTGTTATGATCATATTGGTTATATTGTTGGTTTATGATGTTCTTCTATCTAAATGTGCCAAACCTAAGATGATAGACTTGATCTTGACTCTTGGCTTTGAAGGAAAATCTATGGAGGTATGATATGATGAAGTTATATTATATGAATTGTTGATCCACCTATGGTGGAGGTGCTTACTTAATTATCATGTATCTTTTGTATGAATGGATTGATCCACTTATGGTGGAGGTGCTTACTTGTCAATATGAATTGTAGTGTTGAGATAAGGTCCCTCTTCCCTACAACCCTAGATATGACTAAGTATGATACGTTATGAATACGAATGATAAGTTATGATCATGGTAGTGTTGGTATGTTGAATTGTATGTGGTGCTATTGTGGAAGGACCCTACCCACATATCCCCCTATATGAGTATATGATTCTCTATATGCCATGAATGACCTACTTAAATGATGAATGTATCCATGTCTATGGAATGAATGCTAGATATATGACTTATATGTTCTAAGATCCTTAAATGCAATATATGTGAATTATGCATGAGTTGGGATATTATGTACATGTTGTGACCCCCTTGAGAAGGTAAGTGTCTATGATGATAAGGTTGATGCTGTTGTGCCATTGAAAGGACAATTATTCACACACACCCTCCATGAATAAATATGAATATGATGTGTCTATGGTGTCAATTGAAAAGCTAATTCTCATATGCACCTTTTCGTACTATTATGCATGAAATGTACATTACCATGATGATATGACTATGTACGATACGTTATGACTCCACATAAGTAAGACTATGGTAATAATGTTGTGTTGTGTGAAAGGCTATTTTCACAGACACACTATGCATATGATATGAAAGGTTTTCTCATATTATGATATATGTTGATTCTAAAGGATGAAAGGACATTCTCACCTAATGAATCTATGAGCTAATATGATATATATTGGTTTGAGTGCCTAGTGCATTCTTTCATAAATATGACTTTAAGTAAAGACTTAAATGACTATTTAAGGGAATTAGGCTTAGCACCGAGTGAGATAAATATGAGATGGAGGCTTTTACGTTTAGCAAGTCCGGTTTCCCATATGGGTTACTTCTACGTTTAGAAAGTCTGGGTTCCCGATATATATATGTTGTCTCATGAGATGGAAACCTTCTACGTTTAGCAAGTTCGGGTTTCTAGTAGCAATCTCTTTGTTCCGTAACTATGTGCCCACATAGGTCTTTAGCTACTGGATCCACTTTGATGCTAATATGTTCATTTCACCTTAGGCAAATGAAACACCTTTTTTTCGGTGTGGAGGTAGAACACCAGATTCCATGTAGCTCACATGGTCTATGTCGGTTAAGGTCATATATTACTTATACGATAAGAATGCGAATCAAGATATGAATATGAACTATGATTAAGAATATGAACTCAAACTAAGGCTTCTTAAGGGGTATCACTTAGTGTATGTGGGGGTATGGGACTTCACCTATACATTGCACAAGTGGGCTCTAAGAGAGGTTCTTGTGAGAGTCCCTTATGTATGACAACTTATGAAGTATGAAGTAAAGAAGACTCCACTTACTATGAATTATGAATATGCATGTGAATTACACTTATGACTTCTTGATGGGTTTGCTTAGTATATGTGAGGGTATGGGACTTCATATGTATATTGCACAAGTGAATTTGTGAAGGGGTTATGGGAGTGGTTTACTTATGATATGGAGTATATGAAATATGACTAAGATGTATGGACTATGAACATGATGCATGAACTATGACTATTGACTTCTTAAGAGGACCTACTTTGAGTGAGGGGTAGTATGGGATGCCACTCATGTATGATGAGTAGTCTTCAAGAATTGTCTTCGTATGGTTTCCCTACATTTTGATGATTATGAGTTGTTGCATGTCCTATTGAGCATATGCTATGATCTACATTTCCTTGACATGAGTTAAGTGATTATGAATGTCTCTTGGTTATATGTATTAGTTATGCATGAGACTAATGTGTTATAAGTATGAGCTTGGTGGCCTAAAAGTAATACTTAGTGTAGATAGGACTATGGACCCTATCTATGCATTGCCAAGTAGAGCTTAGGGTTAATTATGTTGTTGTTCTATTATGATGTTATGGTCTTGATATTTGACTATGCATGAGTATTATGTCTTGTAATAGATGAAGAACCGTATATGAGACTTTCATCCCGTACAACTCAAGCAAAAACACCCAAATACTAGTTGCAACGGATATGGAATAGAAAGTTTGAAATTTATTAAGTTCTGATCCCATATTCTCTGGAAAATCCAAAAGCTCTTTTTTGTGGCGATAATACCAAAATATCAAGTTGGCGCAATCGTCTTTATCTTTATTTTGATACTTATGGGCCTCTTGAATTCTCTTGTTCCCTATTTCTTTATAGAATTTGTCGAATATGGCTTTTATTATTTGTTTTCTTTATTATTGATAGGAGTTCGATGTGTGTATTTTGACTAGGATTGGAGACTGTGTTTATGGTAATGTTGATATCCTTGTGCTTGATGAACTATATGTGAGTTGTTTATGACTTGTGTTCTCCAACTCTTTCAAGAAAGATGTTCAAAAGTGTATAGCATGGGTTTCAACTAAAATGTCCCCTTTCTAGCCTGTTTTAAATGTTTTTATGCATAGCTACCATACTTAGTACATTCTTGTGCTAACCCATATTTCTATGTTTTCTACAAATGTAGGGGGTTGACTTATGGAGATGGTACCCTTGGTTCAAGCTTGGAATAGGTGATCCTCCAAGCTAGTTGATGAGTCCTCAAGTTTGGAGACGAACATCTTGTAGTAGTTTTCTTAGTAGTTTGTGTTAGTAGTTTTATTATAGAACTATTGTAAGGGTTGTATCCATATATGTCTAAGTATTCAATTGTACTAGATGGCCAATGAGACAATGTTTAGACTCCTTTCTATTTTATAAAAGTGACTTCGATTGTTGAAGAAAAAGTTTTAATTTTCCTCTTTTATTCTATGACATATGCAATGATGTATGCTAAGGGTTTGTATGAGACTCCTTTGGGGTCAAGTACGCCATGTCACGTCTAGGGGGTAGTCTCGGGTCGTGACAGTGGGTTCGACGCCAACTCATTTGTTGGGTTTTATATTGTTTAACGATCGTTTGCACCTAGAATTGGATGATGTGTATTTGAAACATTAATAAAAAATGGTTCCGCTGCCGATGAGTGGTGTTTAGAATTCTCTTATCGAAGTTTAATTTGTGATCTTGTTGGCTGTAGTTGAATCAATTTAATTTGTTTTGTGTTTGTGATGGTTGTGTTGAACATAAGAAGAAATGAATGAGGCATAGAGATGGTAGCCAAGTGGGCCACCAAGGCGATATTAACGATCTTAATAGCGTAAATGACCCAATCCAATTGGGTGGAATTGGTGCAATCTGTCTACCTTCAACCGAAAGGAATGCTATATTCCATGTTACTAGCACAACAATACATCTCCTCCAAATGAAAGGACTTTATGGTGGATTGGCTCATAAAGACCCACATGAGCATATGGAGAATTTCATGGATGTTTATGGTCCGTTCTCATTCAAGAACGTGTCACAAGAATCAGTCCGTCTCAGGTTGTTCCCATTCTCTTTGACGAGTAAATCTAGCAAATGGTTGCTAGAGTTACTGAAGAATTCCATCACCTCTTGGGATGATCTTACCACAGCGTTCAATGTGAGATTCTTTCCCCCGTCAAGGATGATGATACTCAGAGACAACATTCAAGGTTTCAAGTGATTGGAAGGCGAACCAATCCATGAAACGTGGCTGAAGTTTAAGAAGCTATTACTTCAATGCCCAACTCACAGACTTCCAAATGACGTGCTGCTACAGTACTTCTATAGAAGTCTTGACTCGGTAAATAAAGGAGTAGTTGATCAATTGGTTCGAGGAGGAATAATATAGCAATCGGTTGAGGTAGCTTCGTATTTTCTTGATGACATGAAAAAAAAAAATCAAGCATGGTACACTCAAGAAGACCAAGTTTCACCTTTTTGGTTTAGGATGACGCAAGAACAACTCGATAAGGAAAAAGAAAGGGATGAGAACATCAGCAAAATGTTATCCCAAATGGAGCTGCTACAAAAACAAGTGCTAGAAAATGTTGGCAAACCCAAAGAAGCAAGGGGAGTGTTTAGAGTTGAGGAGGGTTCTCACTCGTGCTACTTAAAGCCAGGGGAGAATCAAGTTTGGAACTCTCACAAGGTTAAGGAGGGTTTCCACCCAAGCTACTTGAAGCAGGGTGGGAATCAAGGTTGGAACTCTCACAAGGAAGAGATAGAAGGTATCCAGTCATTATCGAATGAAATAGAGAAGAACAAAAACACTATTCTTGTGGATTTGAAGCATTTTCGTTAAAGATTTGAAGTGGGTGTTGTAATAGGAGATTTTATTCATTTTAAGGCTTGGGAAATCAATACTCAGCTATGGATCATGTATTAGGTACTGAATTTCATTCTTTTATGATGAATAGCTAAAACCCCATTCTTGGGGGTTTGACAATGTGATTAATTGTTGAATTTGGCTAAATGGGTGTTAGTTATTATCAATTGTAGTGCTAATTCGAAGTGGGTTTGATTTATTATTGGTGTTAAATTGCTCTGTTGAATGTTTATTTCAATATGATTTAGTGTTTTATGCTTGCTTGAGAAAGAAGTGTAAAACCAAGGTGATAAGTTGGCACTCGTAGTCATTGGGTCATAGTGGGTTCAACTCGAGAGAGTGAATCCCAAGTCTTGTTCTATGTATCTAGCTCGAGAGAGTGGATGTAGTGAGGTTGTGGGCTGGTTTTGATATTTAGCACATTGAGGTTCGAGATAACTTAATTGAAACGAGGTAGTTGTTTGAGAGAAAATTATCTCATCTAAAGTTCATCTTACCGAGGAAGAGTTAGTACTTTTGGTAATCAATTAACACCCATTGAGTTAAGTTTGGCAATTATTTGGTCAATCCCCAAAGTATCTTTCACTTATTTGATTACTTTTAATTACTTGTTGTGTTTGCTTTCTAATCTAAAACTCCTACGGGACATTGATTTTACACTTCTAATTTTATTAGAAGTTTTTGATAATTCCTATTTCTTCATCTATTGAAATCACTGTTATAACTTCATAATTGAATTTGAAATCGAACTGCTGATGAGTCTGAGATTTGGACTCATTTGGGGCTTTGTTTATATAGTTTTAGTGTCCTCAAATGCTTAATTTGTGCCATAAACTGATGTTTAAGCCTTGATTTTTAGGTATATGGATTGAGGAGCAAAGCAAGGACACTAACAAGCAAAAAGGAACAAAACCATATGAGGAAGTGGAGAAAGGCGCACCTGATGATCGCCAAGAGCACTTGGGGAATCGCCGAGTGGTTATTTTGACCTCTTAAAGTTCCAGTGTGCCAGCCCTGAGGGAAAAAACTAAGTCGGCGACAACAAAGGGGTAGTCGACATGTCGCCGATAAGTTCCGCAATGATAAGAGTGATCACCCTAAGTTATGGGACTTGATGATGCTGAGAGCCAATGCAAAAAGGTGATAGAAGAGAGCAAAGGGCGGTTCACCAAACCACTCGGCGAACCCGACTTACCTCGCCTAATGGCCCTTCATGGCTTATTTTGGCAACTATATATTGAATTTTGAACTATTCATTTAGGAGTTCTCTTTTCCAGATTTTAGCTTACTACCATTTAGAATAGTTTCTTAGTAGACTTGAAAGCTTTCGGGAGATTTTGCAAGTGGGTTACTAATTTTCTTCGATTTTGAGCATTGTAAAGGCTTGAATACTCTTACCCAGTTGATGTATAATCAATTTGGTAACTGTTTTTACCTTTCTATGATGTTTGGCTAAACCCCCAATTCTTGGGTTGTGATCATGTGATTATGGGTTGAATTAACTTATGGTATTGTGAATTACTAGTTTAAATGCTAAATTGAAGTGGGTTTAATCATTTGTTGAGGTTTAATTTATGAATTGTAGTTGCAAATGCAGTTCTAATCTTGTGTTCTTAGCTTGCTTGAGAGAGAAGTTTTGGGGCTAAAGCTTTCGATTAATGATTTGTAGGTATTGGGTTGATATGGGTTCAGCTCGAGAGAGTGAATCCTAAACCGAATCCTACCCATCTAGCTTGAGAGAGTGGATGAATTAAGGTTTGGGTTGTTCTTAATTGCTATGCTTGTTGATGTTTGAACGAAATCGCTTGAAGCAGAATAGTTGTTCAAGAGAAAGCTATTTCACTCATAGTCTAGCCTACCCACTGATATTTAGCTATGTATTAGTAGTTACAATTACTCATATAGTGAAATTTGCCTATAATTGATCACATCCCAAAAATTCCTTTCCGTATTGTTATTTCAGTTTTGTGCGACTGCTTTGTAATTGATAATTGCAAACAAAGTTCCCCCAACTGACATTCGTGTCAACCCTTTTTATTTATTTCATGTCTTTTTCGATAATGTCTATTCGTATAGCTAGTTAGATCACATTTGTACTTTTTAATTGAATTTGAACACGTACCGCTCCCTGTGGGTTCGACCCCAACTCATTTGTTGGGTTTTATATTGTTTAACGATCGTTTGCACTTAGAATTGGATGAAGTGTATTTGAAACGTTAATTCATCAAAATGGTGCCGCTGCCGGAGAGTGGTGTTGTTTAAAATTCTTTTAGTGAAGTTAAATTGTGATCTTTTTGGTTGTAGTTGAATCTACTTATTTTAGTTTTGGTTTTGTGTTGCTTGTGTTAATGTGTTAAACAGAGGAGGAGATGAGCGTTAGCGGAAGTAATGGTAGCCAAGTGCACCACCAAGATGATGTTGGAAACCTCAATGATGTAAATGACCTAAATGCCAATGACCCAATTCCATTGGGTGGTGTGGGAGCAATACGTCTACCTCCAAATGAAGGAAACATTGATTTTCACATTACTAGCACAATGCTTCAGCTCCTACAGTTGAAAGGTTTATTTGGGGGGCTAGCTCATGAGGATCCCCATGAGCATATTCGAAACTTTGTAGTCGTTTGTGGTCCATTCTCATTTAAGAACATATCGCAAGAATCAGTCTGTCTCAGGTTGTTCTCATTCTCTTTGATGGGTGAAGCTACCAAATGGTTATTTAAGTTACCAAGAGACTCCATTACCTCTTGGGATGAGCTGATCACAGCATTCCAAGTGAAATTCTTTCCCCCATCGAAGATGATAGTACTGAGGTATAACATCCAAGGTTTTAAACGCTTGAAAGGTGAGTCAATCCACGAGTCGTGGCTGAGGTTTAAGAAGTTGGTGCTGCAATGCCCAACTCATGGACTTCAAAATAATGTGTTGCTGCAATACTTTTATAGGAGCCTCAACTAGGTGAACAAAAGAGTTGCTGATCAACTTGTTCCCGGTGGAATAATGCAACAACCTTATGAAGTAGCGTCTCAATTCCTTGATTGCATGATCAAGATCAATAGGGCATGGTACACTCGTGAAGACCAAGTCTCTCCTCTCAGTTTTAAAATGACAAAAGAGCAGATCGAAAAGAATCAAGAGAGAGACCAAAACATGGCTAAAATGATGACCCAACTAGATATCTTGGCTAAAACTGTCATTGGTGTTGGTACAAAAAGTGATAATGTTGTGGGTGTTAGTGGAGTAAACCCCGATGAAGAATAATTTGAAGCGCTGTACAATGAGAAAGAGAAATTCCTAGCCAATCAAAGAGGAGGTTATCGTTCAAACTACCCAAGATCGGGTGGAAATCAAGGTTGGAATAGAGATGAGGGCTGGAGAAACCGTGACAGAGATTGGCGTGATCATAATGCCACTTGGAAAGATAGAGAGGGTGACAAAGATAGGTATGTCCCTCCCCATGAGCATCAAAAGCCCAAGGAATCTGAAGGTGGCCGTACAGAAGATATTCTCTCACTCATTCTCAACAAAGTTGAGGGGTCGGACAAAGTATTGAAAGAGATGAAAGAAGATGTCTCAACTCTCAGTCAGACGGTGACCTCTCACTCTATCTCTATTAAGACGCTAGAGACCCAAATGGGTCAAATTTATTCTTATTTGAATCCAAGACAACAAGGGGGGTTGCCTAGTGACACAATGGAAAACCCCAAAAATAAGGCTTGATTCGGTATCCTCATCGTGCCACGATATTAACTAAGGCGCTTCTTGGGAGGCAACCCAAGTTTTTAATGTGTTACTTTATGATTTTGAATAACGGGTGTTGATGGTGCATGTTGTACGGTATAAAGTGTTGGAAAATGGGAGGTTTGGGGAGCAAAAGTTCATTCGGCACCTGCCGAACAAATCGGCGAGCCCTAATTTGGACCACAGTTGGAGACACCAAGCTTGATGGGGAACTCTGTAAAACTCAGCGAGCTAAAGACTTAATCGGTGATATACCGAACAGGTCGGCGAGCCCTATTTTGTCCACCGTTGGAACCCTTAAATTTCTTAGATGTCCTGTAAAACTCGGCGCATCGCCGAGTGGGTCTGCGAGCACGACTTACTCCATCGATGGTGCCACGAACTGAAAGGTTTTAAAGTCCAAATGGTTTAAAATTTCAAAATCCATCATTTTCTCTCATACCTTCTCACCCCCACTTTTGATCTTCAATATTTTGCTCTTACTTACATTTTTTTGTTTGAATTCGTGCTCGGAGTTGGGGAACTTTTCCGCCTAGCGATACAAATTCTAATTTCGGCATACATGCTATTTTCCCAACCCCGTACTTTAAGTTTGTGGTTGAAATTAAATAAAATAGGTAATTAGGTGTTGTTTGTTGTTGGGTAACTGCTTTAATTGTATTTTATGTGTTCTATTTCCCGTAGTTTATTGAAATGTGTGCCTAAAGGTCTAAAACTGATAGACTCTCATGTCTTATTTGATAAAATTGATTTTAAATTATTGGGTTGCGATTTATTTGTGTTGGGTCTAGTTGGGTAAAGTCTAAGTTACCCCGAGTTGTGCTAAATGATGTAAATTGGCCAATGATGGAGCGTTCGACGTCATTCTTAAAGGCAAATGTCGTCAAATGGCCAATTTTGGCCAAATCGGGGGAAGTCTGAGTACCCTGAGGGCATGTGTAGTATGGGTCTAGTTCTAATTAAATAGTGTATTTGTTTGATTTTTAATTTGGGGGTTGCGGGTTTGATTTTGAGGTTTGAGGTTGAAAACTGGAACGTTGGGCCATTTGGCGAAGCTTCGTCGAGCTCATCGAGTGGTTCGACGGTTCGTCGAAGTCCCCCTTAGATCACCTTTAGTTTCAAAATTTGGTTGATTTCATTGTGTAACTTTCGGTGAGATGCTTGAGCTCCCCTAGTTCACTCGGCGACTCGCCCAAAGGTCTTCTTGATCGCCCTTTATACACCCCTAAACCCTAAAATATACTAAAGCTTTTGGTGGGCAACTCCAAGCTCGCCGATTGGTGTCAGCGATTCGCCAAATGCCCCTGAACATCGCCGACATGCCTTGATTCTGGAAATTTTTTGCGCTAGTACTTTTTGCGAGCCCGATCTCGCTTAATTTATGCATTTTTGTTGGACTATTTCTAACACTTTTCTATGTGTTTTGCTGATATGGCTAGAACAAATTTGGATGATAGTGGCATGCCTCCCCGGAAATAGTACGAGGGATTGTGATCAATGAGGGAAAAACTGCTTCCAATGCAAAGAGCAAGAAGTTACCTCCGAAGGGAGGAAAGGGCAAGGGAAAGGCGCCCGTAGGTGAGACACTGAATCACAACTCCGGCAGTGAGGAAGAGTCCTTTGATTCTCAACCTTCATTCTCTGAGCCTGAGGATAATCAGTTGATGCAGGCCCGACGAGTAGAGGTACGTTCCAAAGCTCGTAATGATCCATCTAGGATTCCGGAGCTAACCCCTCCTGCTTCAGATTCAGTGCCAGCTCCAGCACAGATGATGGTTCCAGCACCATTAGTTCAGGGTCCTCTTTCCCGGTTACTTAACAAGTTAAAGGCCGAGGGATTGAAGATCATCTTGGAAGAAAAGAGGTTGTCCACAGATGGTGTAGTGGACATGTATCCTGTAGTGTGGGACACTCTCCGGGTCCACAAGTTCGAGGTCTTCACCAGGCCCCGTAGCCCATATATTCCTATATGGGTTCGAGAGTTTTATGCTGCATATAGTGACCTGTTGCCCCAGGGGAAGAATAAGGAAGTGCCTTCAGACCGGTGCAGTCTGATGAGTCTGATATTTGAACTTATTTGGGGCCTTGTTTATATAGATTTAGTGTGCTCAAATGCTTAATTTGTGGAATAAACTGATTTTAATGCCTTGATATTCAGTTATATGGATTGAGGAACAAATTAAGGACAATGACAGACAAAAAGGAACAAGACAAACTGAATAAATGAAGAAAGACAAGCCTGGCGATCGCCAAGGGCACCAGCGAATCACCGAGTGGCTAGCTTGACTGCCTAAAGTTCCAGTGTGCCAGCCCTGAGGGAAGAAACCAAGTCGGAAAAAACAAAATGAGCAGTCGGTGAATCGCCGAGCAATTCTGCGATGCAAAGAGAGATCTCTCAAAGTTACAGAACTTGAGGATGCTGAGTGCCAAGGTAAAAAGGTGATGGAAGAGATCAATAGGCGGTTCGGCGAGTGGTTCGGTGAGCCCGACTTACTTCGCCAAACATCCCTTTGTGGTTTATTTTTGGCAACTATAAATTAGATTTTGAACAATTATTTTAGTATGCTGACAGAGTTGACTTATGCTGGTTAATACTAAATTAGTTTAGAACACTTTTCTCTGTAGCTTTTCATAGTTTTGAAGAATTTGAGAGATTCAATTTGGAGATTTTGAAAGTGGGTTTCAAATTTTCTGCAAATTGAAGCATTGTAAAGACTAAATTACTCGACCCAGTTGATGGCTAATCGATTCGGTAATCATTTTTACCCTTTTATGATGTTTGGCTAAAACCCCAATTCTTGGGGTGTGATCATGTGATTATGGGTTGAATTAGTTTATGGGTATTGTTAATTACTAGTTTAAATGCTAAATTGAAGTGAGTTAAATCATTAATTGTGGTTTAATTTATGAATTGTAGTTGCAAATGCAGTTCTAATTTTGTGTACTTGACTTACTCGAGAGAGTGGTTTTAGAACTAAGGTTATAGATTAATGATTTGTAGGTATTGGGTTGAGCTGGGTTTAGCTCGAGAGAGTGAATCCTAAACTCAATCCTACCCATGTAGCTCGAAAGAGTGGATGAATTATGGTGTGGGCTGTTCTTCATTGTCATGCTTGTTGATGTTCAAAAGAATTCAAGTGATTCGGGATAGTTGTTCGAGATAAATCTATCTCCCTTATAGTTTAGTCTACTAACTGATTTTTAGTTGTTTACTAGTAGTTTCATTTACCCATATATCGAAATTTTCCTATAATTGATCACATCCTGAGAATTTCTCTCATTATTGTTATTTCAATGTTTTTGTGACTGCTTTGTAGTTGATAAATTAAAACCAAAACCCCTATCTGACATTTGTGTCACCCCTTTTAATTTGATTCATGTCTTTTTTCGATAATTTCTATTCCTATGGCTAATTATACCACATTTGTACTTCATAGTTGAATTTGAACACGTAGCGCTCTCTGTGGGATTCGACCCTAACTCTTTGTTGGGTTTTATACTGCTTAACGACTGTTTTCACCTAGAATTGGATGAGGTGTGCTTGAAACATTAACCAAAATGGCGCCGGTGCCAGGAATGGTGTTGTTTAAAATTCTTTTGGTGATGTTGAATTGTGATCTTTTTAGTTATAGTTGAATCTACTTATTTTAGTTTTGGTTTTGTGTTGCTTGTGTTAAAATAGAGGAGGAGATGAGCGTTAACAGAAGTAATGGTAGCCAAGTGGGCCACCAAGATGATGTTGGAAACTCAATGATGTCAATGACCCAAACATCAATGACCCAGTCCAAATGGGTGGTGTTGGAGCCATTCATTTACCTTTGGCTCAAGGAAACACTGTTTTTCACATCACAAGCACCATGCTTTAGCTCCTACAATTGAAAGGATTATTTGGGGGGCTGGCTCATGAGGATCCCCATGAGCATATTAGAAATTTTGTTGATGTCTGTGGACCGTTCTCATTTAAGAACACATCGCAAAAATCGGTCCATCTGAGGTTGTTCCCATTTTCGTTGATGGCCGAGGCAAGCAAGTGGTTGGCTGAGTTGCCAAGAGATTCCATCACTTCTTGGATGGAGCTGATCACATTATTCCTAGTGAGATTTTTCCCTCCATCAAAGATGATGATACTTGGGGATAGCATCCAAGGTTTCAAACGCTTGGAACGTGAGCCGATCCATGAGACGTGGCTGAGAAGATGGTTGTAACATTCCGAAAATCTAATGACCTAAGCTAGAGCCTAACATGAAGCC
Source organism: Solanum piurae (assembly GCA_029582685.1). Lineage (NCBI taxonomy): Eukaryota > Viridiplantae > Streptophyta > Magnoliopsida > Solanales > Solanaceae > Solanum > Solanum piurae. The sequence continues at coordinate 30,111 of JAJOOO010002139.1, forward strand.
TAGCGTCCTAAAAAGGGTTAACGTCAAGATAAGAGTCTTAAAATAAGTTCCCTAACCTAGTACTAAGGTGTTAGTCCCTAAACGTTAAGGCATGGCCCCCCAAAGGACCTCCCAAGGGTCCTTGAGCGACCAAGGGGCTTCCTAAAAGCTGTCAAAAACTAGCTTGACCCATGAGAGGGCACCTACGAGTCGTGGGTTGACTCACACTCCGTAGGTGGGGGTCGTGAGTCAACATTTGGTTTCTTCCTAGAACCCCAAAATTTCCTAGCCTCAGTACCATTCCACGAGGGTGCAGTACAGTCCGTGGACCGACTCATTCCCCGTGGAAGGGTCTTGTGAGTTGAGACTTAGTCTCATCACCCTTAACTGGATTTTCCCCTCTCTGATCCAAACGACGACTTCACAACACGAGGCGTAGCCCCACCTACGGTCCGTAGGTGGGGGAGTCGTGAACGTGGTCTGCAATGTTGTCAAGGATCTCGGCCAAGGGGTAATTAAATTAGGTAAGTTTTATTTTAATTATTAAAATTTAGGGACGGTTTAAATTAGTTATTTAGACATATATAATCATATATTAACTATTAAACTCTTTTTTTTAACTCTTATAACTCACAAGACCTAAACTCAAACCCACTTCCCTCTCAAAATATTGTCCCTCTAAACTCCATTGAAGAACAAAAAAGAAGGTCAAGATTAGGGTTCAAGCTCCAAGCTTTTCACTCCAATTTCATGGGAAAACATCAATTAAGGTATGGGAACCTTGATTCATGAAACACTTTTCTCCATGAAGCCCTTCAAAAACTAGGGTTTTCGTTCTAACCATGGGTTCTTCCTAAAAACGATTTTATTATGTTAATTGCATTATATTATGGATGATTTGATGTTTAATGGTGATTTTGATTATAAAATTCCCCATGAACCAATGAACACCCCCATGACCTTAATTTCATGAATTGTGATGGGTGTATTGATGCAAGATGATTACCATGAATTGTATCTATGTTAATATAGTTATTGAATCTTGTTTTATTCATGCTTAAAGTAGTATTTCTAAGTATGATTGTGAGACATGATTCATGACCCTTGAAAGGGTAAATTTCTAGAGTTTGTACATATTGGTGAAGGTGATGTATGAACTTATGATTCACTTGAAAGGTAAAGATCCTATGACTATTGTGTATATTGAGATATTGTTGAAAGGTTATTCTCCCCTTACCCTTACACATGTTCATGTATGACTTGTGTAGGATGATGATGAGATTGTTGTGTTGATTGAAAGACTATTTCTCATGAAACCATTATAAACAATAATGTGAAAGGCTTACTCACATGTTAAATGATGATTCTAAGGTTGAAAGTTAGTTCTCACCTAAATGAGTCCATGAACTATTTTTATGAGTTGTATTGAATAAAGGGTAGAGAACTCCTTCACACATGTAAATACAATTCAATGACTAATTACGTATAATTTGGGAGATAATGCTTAGTACCGAGTGAATATGGACAATGAGGTAAAGGCCCTTCCGCCAATGCAATAGGTTGGATCATCCAAAGTGAACTCATGAGATGGAAGCCCCTCCGCCAATGCAATAGGGCGGGTTTCTAGAAGCAATATCCCTATCCCATAACTATTTGACAATATAGGACTTAGCTAGTGGATCCACCTAGAAGCTAACACGTTTAGTCCTACCTTAGGCAAGTAGGACACCTTCTTTCGGTGTGGGGTTACATGACACCGGATTCCATGTAGCTCACATGGTCTATGTCATTTATGGCTATTCTTCCCTAAATGAAAGATATTGTATGAGACATGAACTATACTATGACTTCTTGGTGACTTTACTTAGTAGGAGTGGGGGGTATGGGACTTCACTTCCACATTGCACAAGTGGACTTAGTAGGATGTTGTGGGATGATTCCTTTATATTATGATGAGATACAAATGTATGCATGTGTGTTGAATGGATAGTTGTTATGAATGACTTTCCTTATATTTAAGTAATGTACATGACTATTTCCTTATTGGTGACTAATGATTATAATGAGGTCTAAAGATGATATGCATGACAAAGGTAGCTTCAAGGGGGTGCTTGGTAGGGTTGGTATTATGGGATGCCAACCATACATTGCACAAGTGTTCCTTAGGGGTTGCTAAGGTGTTGATATTACTATGTAATGAGTATAAATGTGCTTATGGCTTGTGTTGTACATTGTAAATGCATGTTGGCTTCTAAACTTGGCAAAGGAATACTTTACAACTAAAATGCCCTTTTTATCATACTTAAATGATTTTATGCATGCTTCCATACTTAGTACATATTTGTGCTAACCCCATCTCCTTCTACATTTTGATAAATGTAGGTTCCAGCTAGGTGATATACACTCTCCTTTGTTGAAGAAGACTTGGATTCCTTATCTCCATGTTGTGGTGAGTCCTCAAGTTCGAGGACAGATTATCCATTTCTTAGTTTCTATTGTACTTCTCATGTTGAGACTTTTATTGATGTAAAGGGCTAAGTCCCAAACTTTGTATTCCTATGTTTTAGATGGTGTATGAGACAAAGTTTAAATTCCTATGATTTTCCTTTATGAAAAAATGAAGTTTGACTTCTATTGTAAAAGTTTTAAACTTTCCGCATTATTTCTATGTCTTATGTAATGATGATGCTAGAGGCTTGTATGAGACCCCTTCAGGATCAAATACGCCGTGTTATGTCTAGGGGGTACTCCCGGGTCGTGACATTGGTGTTGAAATGTCCAACTCATGGGCTGCCCAATAATGTGTTGCTGCAGTACTTCTATAGGAGTCTTGATTCGGTGAACAAAGAAGTTGTTGATCAACTTGTTCCCAGTGGTATAATGCAACAACCCTATGAAGTAGCTTCCCAACTCCTTGATTGCATGACGAAGATCAACATGGCATGGTACACTCGTAAGGACCAAGTCTCTCCTCTCAACTTTAGAATGACAAAGGAGCAGATCGATAAAGATCAAGAGAGAGACCAAAACATGGCAAAAATGATGACCCAACAAGATATCTGGTCTAAAAATGTCATGGGTGTAGGTACGAAGAGTGTTAATATTGTGGGTGTTGGTGGAGTTAACCCCGATGAAGCCGAATTTGAAGCATTGTACAATGAGGAAGTGAACTCCCTAGTTAATCAAGGAGGAGGATATCGTGCAAAATACCTAAGACCAGGTGGAAATCAGGGTTGGAATAGAGATGAGGGCTGGAGAGACCGTGATAGAGATTGGCGTGATCGCACTTGGAAGGAAAGAGAGGAGGGGAATGATAGGTATGTTCCTCCCATGAGCGTCAAAAGCCCAAGGAATCTGAGGGTGGCCGTATGGAAGACATGCTTTCACGCATTCTCGTCAAGGTTGAATGGTCCGATAAAGTGTTAAAAGAAATGAAAGAGGATGTTTCGACTCTCAACCAGACGACGACCGCTCACTCAGTCTCTATTAAGCAGCTGAAGTCCCAAATGGGTCAAATTTCGTCACATTTGAATCCAAGACAATAAGGGGGGTTTCCTAGTGATACAATGGCAAACCCCAAAAATGAAACTTGAATGGGTACTTCCGTGGTGCCACGAATTTAACTAAGGCGCTTCTTGGGAGGCAACCCAAGTTTTTAATGCTTTAAGTTTGATTTTGATTAACGACTGTTAATTGTGCAGGATGAAAACTGAAGTGTGTTTGAGAATGTGCAGTTTGGCAAGCTAGAGTCCAGTCGGCAACTCATTGAAGAGGTCGGCAAGCCCGACTTGGATCGCCGTTGGACCCACAAAACTTGAAGTGGAAGTCTATCAAACTTGGCGGGCCAATTGCTTAATCGGCGACTCGCCGAACAAGTCAGCGAGCCCAATTTTGACCGCTGTTTGGACCCCTAATGTCACGCCCCAAACGCGAGGGGCGCAACTGGCTCCTAATGGCAAAACTCAGGCCCGACCCGACCCTGCTGAACCATTTTCTACTAGCGCATGGCAGAACTAGGCAATCAAGGAAGCAAACAAGTATATCTAGTCTTAAAACTAAGCCCTCGGCCGGCAAGGCACCTGCCAACTGATCTATAAAGAAACAACTACTCCCAGGAGATCATATAAATAAATAGCAAACTAGCACAGAAGTCCTGATTGGGCCGTCGAGGCCACCATGATATCTGTTCACAAAAACTAGACGCAGGTATATATCAAGACAATACATCAAACAGCTCACAAGCTTCAGCAAACCAACAAAACTAGGCCATCATGGCCATAACCTAGCTATACAGCCCACACACTAGTCTGCAAGCCTCAAAGAGTAGTAAAGATTGGTGGGACAGGGCCCCAGCCTACCCATAAAAATATACACAACAAAAGCTAACAAACCTCCAAACTCTGGCAGCTCCGGAGGAAAGGGGCTAGCCAACCGGATAGAAGTCAATCCTGCTACTGAGGAGGTCTACTAGGTCGTCTGTCAGGACCTGCATGCATGAATGCAGCTCCCCCAGGCAATGGGGCATCAGTACAAAATAATGTACAGAGTATGTAAGGCTGTAAACTAAATGAGCAAGTATCATAATATACCAAAAGCAATCAGGTAAGGAAATCAAATTTAGATAAGCATGCCAACCCACTACTGAATGTAATAAAATACAATAATGATCAAACATCAACCTAACCATGCCCCTATAAGCCCGGTAGGTACAAACAACATACCACCTACTTAGGCCCCCATAAGCCCAGAAGGTGCCAAATCAATCTACATAACCTTATCGATAGCCCCTTGTCTTTGTAAGAAGTCACATAGCCCTTTTTGGCAACGATATAGCCCCGTAGACAGTGCATAGCCCTCTTAGGAAACATCATAACTCTGTGGGCTGCATGCAACCCTTTTTGCATCACATAGCCTTGTAGGCAATACATAGCCCTCTTTGGCGTCAAAATATTCCCGTAGGCAACACATAACACTCTTTGGCATCAACATAGCTCCGTGGGCAACAGTAGCCCTCTTTGGCAATAACATAGTCCTATTAGACAAGATCATAACCCCCATAGGCAGTTCACAGCTCAACAACTAACCACAATAGCCCCAATGGCGACAACAAATAATTGAATAGGCTAACAACGAGCAATTTAGCTATAAACAATATGTATGAATAATCTCCAAGTCGTTCCTAACTTAGGGTCTTTCTTAACAGACTGTGAGTCCCTAAAATGAGGGTTTATAAGCACCCAATCAGCCAACCACTATCAATTACATCTACAAGATCACCAACGTTAACTACCTCTAAGGAAACATGTCGAACGAAGGGAATAACCTTAACAAACCTTTCCAATGAACGCTCAAAAGACCGTAGTTCCTTCAGAAAAGTTGTTCCTTATGTCCTAAGCTTTGCAAACACTATATATACACAGCTGATACACACCTTAGGTAACCAAGTTTAAACCTTGAAGAAACACTAATAACTACAAATTTATATCTTCAAAAACCAGCTCCAAACGCAGCTAATAGAAGGGAAAAACAATTGCCACGTGTAGGGATTACGTTTCTAGGCACGGGGGCAATGTTTAATGGTAGAAATCATCAAAAACTAACCTTCGTCGTGCTAGAACTCCATATGAACCCTCTCTTAAGCTTTCTCTCTGGTTTGGAACTGAAATGAAATGTTTTCATGGCTTAAAACGTTAAATAAGCCAACATACCATATTTTTTTACCTGACCAGGATCCGACCCAGATTTTTCATCGGCAGTCCCTAGTAAAACCCTCATAACATTTTACTCTGATGTCGATTTGATACGGGGTTTTGTGCGTTGCAAACTAGAATCATAGGGATTCGATTTAATGGGTAATAGGCCTTCTAACTCTTTATATATTGGGAGAAACCATCCAATACATTTGACCCAAATTTCAGAGAAATCTTTAAAAAAGAACTTACAATAACTTTTGCCAACTTTTATTTTGCCACTTACTTAAGTTCAAAACTTGAGATACAACCCTTGAACACTTAAAATATGATATACCACATCATTTTTAATTTATTACCCACCCTCCTTATCTTTCCATGAAGATACGAGTTAATTTAGATCATTTGAAAAGTTGGGGTGTTACACCCAAATTGATTGGAGGTCATGTAAAACTCGGAAAGATGAATTACCACTCGGTACATCACTGAGTGGTTCGGCGTGGTTGACTTACACCGTTGAAAGGGACGCAAACTGAATGGTTTTAAAAGGTCAAACGGTTTAAAATTTCAAAATCTTTCATATTATCTCATTTGTAACCTCGTACAGCGTCACCCTCACTTTAGAATCTCTGTATTTTACTATTTTGTTCACTCTTTGTATGTGATCTCGTGCTCGGAATTGGAATACTTTGCCGCCTAACTTTTCAAATTATCAATTCAACATACATGTTTGATTTACAAGCCCAGCACCTTTGATTAGTGGTTGAAAGCAAATGCTATCAGTAAATATGTGTTGAAATGTGTTGGGTAATTGTTTAAATCATGTTTTATGTGTTGGAGTGCCCCTATTATTTTCGAACTTGTGCCTAAATGCTTAAAAAGATGATTTCCCATATTTTGTGCGTTAAAACTGATTCTAAATTGTTGGGTTTCGGTTAATGTGTACTGGGTCTAGTTGGGTCAAGTCCGAGTAACCTTGAATTTTGCCAAATGATGTAATTTGCACAATGATGGAGCATTTGACGTCATTCTTAAGGGTAAAAGTCATCAAATGGCTTATTTTTTGGCCAAACCGAGGGAAGTCTGAGTACCCCCGAAGGCATGGGTCATATGGGTCTGGTATGAATTGCATAGTGTGTGTGTTTGATTTTGATTTCGAGGGCTGCGGGCTTGATTTTGGGAAATGGAGTTGAAAATTTACACGTTGGGCAATTTGGTGAGCTGGGTCGAGCTCTCCGAACGATTCGACGGTTCGCCAAAGTCCCCTGTTGATCGCCCTACACAGGGTCCTCCTCCCCGGTCTCTCGACATACTAAAGGCCGTGGGACTGAGGACTATCATTGAGGAGAAGAAATTGTCCACAAATGGTGTTTGTGGACATGTATTCAGAGATATGGAGCTTCCTGAAATCCCACAACTTCCAGCTCTTTACTAATTTCTGGGGCCCCTACATTCCTAATTGGGTCCGGGAGTTCTACACTACCTATAGATCTTTGGTGCCACAGGGGAAGAGAAAGGCTCCAAACCAGTGGATTATGTAGTTGTCAGGGGAAAGAAGGTAAAATGTGATATTGATGACCTAAACGTTGTTTTGGAATGCATTGACAACATTACAGATGACTGAGCATGATCAAGACAATGACTTTGGAAGATATGAAAGGTTGGTTGGCCCCTCTCCTGTCTGACACTACTCCTAGGTGGATCGAGACTGGAGTGCCAATAGAGAAGAAAGACCTCAATGTGACAGTGAGCTAGAAAGTGTGGAGTATTGTTTGATATTGGTGCCAATGCCTTGTGTGATGAGATTATCTTGAACATTGTGTGTGATGACACCTAGATCTTTCCCTGTTATTCCGGTTGACTAAGTTATGCAAGCACTTGAAATTATCTTAGGCAACAATTTTGAAGAGTGAAACAATTTGACAATATACCTCTTATGTGGCCGAACTTGTGAGATGTGTGAACCTTGCTTGAACTCTCTTGAGCCTTATCTTTTCTTGGAAGAAACTTGAACAATTGTGACCCCCTATTTATCCATTCACCCATAACTCTCATGAAGTGTGGTTTGTTTGAATTGCCAACTTAGTCCAAAAGCCTAAGTTGGGGGTCTGGTGAAAAGAGAAGGGAAACAAAGAAGTGTGAGAAATTCCCTTTTTGAGCAATGGTTTTGAAAAAGATGGAACCCCTCCATGTAAAAGAAAAAAAGAAAAAAAGAAATAAAGGAAAAATAATGAAAAAGTTGTGAAATAAAGTAGTGGCAGTTGCAAAAGAAATGGGGTATTCGGTAGTCCATTTGAAGTTGAATAATGAGGTGAATTATTAGCATGATCAAATTGTTAAACAAAAGGAAGAAAGTGATGTCTAGACCACACTTCATGAGGGTAGCAACCACTGAGCCTAAATGACCATACCTTTACACTTAGCCCCGTTACAAGCCTTGAAAAGACCTTTGTGATCTTGAGTGAGCTGAAACAAATGTTGATTGGAAAATAAGGGCAAACCTATGGGTGAAGTCATGCACGTGTTCATCTTTGTGAGTGTGAGAGTCGTATGTGATTCCAAAACTATAAATTATTGAAGAACTTTGTGTGAATATGGAATCATTTTTGTTGTGAGGGAATTTGAGTACCTTTGTTGACCTTGAACTTGAGCATCTTTGATAATGGTCACAATTTGAATCTTTGAGAGCACAATTGATCATTGCATGAGTAAGTTGAATCTTGTTGTGTGCATTCATGTTGAGTCTTATGCAACACTATTTGAGACACCATTTTTGAACTGCTGATCTTGAGTTTACTTGAGGACAAGAAAAAGTTTAAGTTGGGGGTGTTGATGAGTCTGGGATTTGGACTCATATGAGGCCTTGTTAATATAGATTTAGTGTCCTCAAATGCTTTATTTGTGTCATGAACTAATTTTAAAGCCTTTAATTTCAGGTATATGGATTGAGGAACAAAGCAAGGACACTGACAGGCAAAAAGGAACAAAACAAACTAAAGAAATGAAGAAAGACAAGCCTGGTGATCGCCAAGAGCACTTGGTGAATCGCCCAGTGGCTAGCTTGACCACCTAAAGTTCAAGTGTGCCAGCCTTGAGGGAATAAACCAAGTCGGCGACAACAAGGAGTAGTCAGTGAATCATTGAGCAGTTCCGTGATGCAAAGAGAGATTGCCCAAAGTTACAAAACTTGAGGATGCTGAGTGCCAAGGAAAAAAGTCGATGAAAAAGATCAATGGGTGGTTCACCGCGTGGTTCGGGGAGCCCGAATTACTTCACCAAACGACCCTTTGTGGCTTATTTTTGGCGACTATAAATTAGATTTTGAACAATTATTTTAGTATGTTGACAGAGTTGACTTATGTTGGTTAATGCTAAATTATCTTAGAACACTTTTCTCTATAGGTTTTTATAGTTTTGAAGAATTTGAGAGATTCAGTTTGGAGATTTTGGAAATGAGTTTTGAATATTATGCAAATTGAAGCATTGTAAAGACTAAATTACTCTTACCTAGTTGATGGCTAATCCATTCGGTAATCGTTTTTACCCCTTTATGATGTTTGGCTAAAACCCCAATTCTTGGGGTGTGATCATGAGAGTATGGGTTGAATTAGTTTATGGTTTTTTTAATTACTAGTTTAAATGCTAAATCAAAGTGAGTTTCATCATTAATTGTGGTTTAGTTTATGAATTATAGTTGCCAATGCAATTCTAATTTTCTTGCTCAAGAGAGAGGTTTTAGAACTAAGGTTATTGTTATTTTAAAGTTTTTGTGACTACTTTGTAGTTAATAATTGAAAACAAAACCCCTATTTGACATTCATGTCACCCCTTTCAATTTGATTCATGTCTTTTTTCGATAATTTATATTCCTATGGCTGATTAGACCACATTTGTACTTCCTAATTGAATTTGAACATGTGTCGCTCTCTGTGGGATTCGACCTCAACTCTTAGTTGGGTTTTATACTGCTTACCGATCGTTTGCACCTAGAATTGGATGAGGTGTGTTTGAAACATTAATCAGTGTCTTTGATGGTCCGAGGGAGGACATTGAGATGCAGTAGCGATGATATCAACGCTGAGTTTGAGAGGGATGTAGGATTTGAGCACAAGTACTAGAGTATGATCACTGTAATGACTCTGGATGACCTGAAGATTTGGCTAGCTCCCCTAATTTCTAATAGCACTCCTAGGTGGATTGAGGCTGGAGTGCCAATAGAGAAGAAAGACCTCAATGTAGCAGCTTGGTACTGGTTTGGGTTCATCAACAACTCAGTCATGCCGTCATAGAACGAGTCCATTATCCGCCACCCAAAGGTGGCCATGGGGGCCAAACAGCGCCCGATGTCCCTTCTATTTCCTGTACTCATTACAGAGTTGTGTCATCGGGCAGGAGTTCCTCGTGATGAGAAAAAGGATGTTGAGGTTACAACCACATCATCTACTGACATCTGGAGCATAGAAGCTGAGTTCACTCGGGACGAGCCTGATAGGAGGAGAGCAGATCCAGTGGATACATCCTCGGAGGTTGATATCAATTCATTACCTACAGAGGCAGCCTTGCCTACTCCGACCTCTGGGCCTTCAAGTACATCTAGTTTTACTCCTTCTCAGGCCCCGAGTTCTTCTACCTTTCCCCCGCCTCTTAGAGCTATTGTTGGTTCTACTACCTCCAAACCTCTGATCACGCAGGCCATACTCCTCAAGATGGGGAACCTAGCCCATTTTTCCGATGTGTGGGTTTCTCAGCTAGAGGCCGAGGTGCCCTGGATGATTGAGAGAGCTATTACTGCTGCGCTAACACCTCTCTGGGCTTCTATGGATGCTTTCACGGTGAGAGTAGAGACTTGCGAGAGAGGAAAAGGTTTTACTACTGAGGTTACAGCTTTGAAAGTCAGTGTTTCTGAGCTGAGGAAGAATCTAGACCATCTGAAGTTCATAGATTTTACTTCACTATTTGGGATGGTAGAGATCCAGATGATCCGAATGTTGAGATTCAAGCTTGTGCTGAGGTACCTCCGGCTACCATCGGAGATAATATTATGGAGGATGCTGCTACTACTGAGTCTAAGGCCGAGACAGATGAGGAGCAGCTTGAGGTATGAGATGCGGCTGTTTATGAGGATCTGACCGACTTAGAAGGTGCCATGTTTGAGACATCCCGATAGGTCTCCTTGAGAGACACTACTATGGCAGGCTCTAGCGGAGCCACAACTAATTCTATATTAGGCACTGATTCCCAATCTCAGAGTGTTACCATGGGCACTGATGCCCTGACAGACAGAGTGAATGAGTAGATAGTATGATTTCCCCCTCCCTCTTTGTTATTTTGTGATACTTTATGTTGTTTTAGTTGCATTTGAGGACAACAACTGCTTCTTTTGTTGGGTGGGGTGAGGTATTTCCATACATACATCTTGTGATTTTGATTTGTTTTGTGAATATTGGACTGATTTTGTTGATATATATATTCTTTGATCTTGATCTTATGGATGTTTTAGCTTGTGGCCCATTGTGTTGAATGAAAATGGTTTTGAACCAAGTTTTAAAAATTTTCCACCTCTTTTATGTGTGATTGTGGCTGTTTTTGTGCAAATTCGAGTGTCGGTTATGATTAATACTGATAACTTGAGTAGTACGATCAGGAAAATGAAGTTGCATAGACAAGGTGTGAACTTTTAGCATCTTATTTTGATTAGCCGGTTGTCGAATGAGTCTCATGTAATGAAAATTGCACACTAGCTAGAAAGTGTGGAGTCTTGTTCGATATTTGTACCAATGCCTTATCCGATGAGATTACTTTGAACATTTTGTGTGATGACACCTAAAATTTTCCCCGTTGGTCCGGTTGATTGAGTGATGCAAGCACTTGAAATGATCTTAGGAAACAATTTTGAAGAGTAAAAACAATTTGACAATATACCTCTTTTGTGGCCAACCTTGTGAGATGTATGAACCTTGCTTGAACCCTCTTGAGCCTTAGCCTTTTCTTGGAAGAAACTTGAACAATTGTGACCTTTCTTTATCCATTCACCCATAACTTTCATGAAGTGTGGTTTGTTTGAATAGTTAACTTAGGCCAAAATCCTAAGTTAGTGGTGTGGTGAAAAGAGAAGGAAAGTCAAGAAGTGTGAGGAATCCCCCTTTGAGTAATGGTTTTTGAAAAAAATAGAACCCCTCCATGTAAAAAAACATAAGTTGGGAGTGTGGTGAAATGAGAAGGATAGTCAAGAAGTGTGAGGAATTCCCCTTTGAGTAATGGTTTTGAAAAAGATGGAACCCCTCCAAGTAAAAAAAAAAGAGAGAAAAGAGAAGAAAAAAAGAAAAAGAATGAAAAAGTGGTGAAATAAAGTAGTGGAAGTTGCAAAAGAAATGAGGTATCCGGTAGTTCATATGAAGTTGAATAATGGGGTGGATTACGAGCATGATTAAAATGTTAAAGAAAAGAAGGAAAGTGATGTTCAGACCATACTACATGAAAGTAGAAGCCACTAAGTCTAATTGACCATACCTTGACACTTAGCCTCGTTACAAACCGTGGAAAGACCTTTGTGATCTTGAGTGAACTGAAACGAATGTTGATTGGAAAATAAAGGCAAACCTATTGGTGAAGTCATGCATGTGTTCATCTTTGTGAGTGTGAGAGTTGTATGTGCTTCCAGAACTCTAAATTGTTGAATTTTTTTGTGTGAATATGGAATCATCTTTGTTGTGAGGGCATTTGAGTTTGAACTTGCATTTTAAGCAAATATTGTGAATTTGAGCATCTTTGATAATGGTGAGTCACAATTTGAATCTTTGAGTGCACAACTAATCATTGCATGAATAATTTGAACCTTGTTGTATGCATTCATGTTTCGTCTGATGTAGCACTATTTGAGATATCCTCTTTGAACTGCTGATCTTGAGTTTTACTTGAGGACATGCAAAAGTTTAAGTTGGGGGTGTTGATGAGTCCGAGATTTGGACTAATTTGGGGCTTTGTTTATATAATTTAAGTGTCCTCAAATGCTTAATTTGTGCCATAAACTGATGTTTAAGCCTTGATTTTCAGGTATATGAATTGAGGAGCAAAGCAAGGACACTAACAGGCAAAAAGGAACAAAACAAACTGAAGAAGTGGAGAAAGGAGAGCTTGATGATCGCCAAGAGTACTTGGCGAATTGCCAAGTGGCTATTTTGACTGCCTAAAGTTCTAGTGTTCCAGTCCTGAGGGAAGAAACCTAGTCGGCGACATGAAAGGGGAAGTCGGCATGTCACCGATCAGTTCCGCGATGATAAGAATGATCGTCTAAAATTATAGAACTTGAGGATGCCGAAAGCCAATGCAAAAAGGCGATAGAAGAGAGAAAATGGTTGTTCACCGAACCACTCGGCGTACCCAACTTACCTCGCCTAATGGCCCTTCATGGCTAATTTTTGGCAACTATAAATTGAATTTTGAACTGTTAATTTAGTTGTTCTCTTTTCCAGATTTTAGCTTACTATAATTTAAAATAGTTTCTCAGTAGACTTGAAAGCTTTTGGGAGATTCAATTGGGAGATTTATCAAGTGGGTTAATAATTTTCTTCTATTATGAGCATTGTAAAGACTTGAATACTCTTACCCTGTTGATGGATAATCGATTTGGTAACTGTTTTTACCTTTCTATGATGTTTGGCTAAAACTCCAATTCTTGAGGTGTGATCATGTGATTATGGGTTAAATTAACTTATTGGTATTGTGAATTACTAGTTTAAATGCTAAATTGAAGTGGGTTTAATAATTAGATGAGGTTTAATTTATGAATTGTAGTTGCAAATGTAGTTCTAATCTTGTGTTCTTAGCTTACTCGAGAGAGAAGTTTTGGGGTTAAAGCTTTCGATTAATGATTCATAGGTATTGGGTTGATATGGGTTCAGCTCAAGAGAGTGAATCCTAAACCGAATCCTACCCATCTATCTTGAGAGAGTTGATAAATTAAGGTTTGTGTTATTCTTAATTGCTATGCTTGTTGATGTTCGAATGAAATCTCTTGAAGCGGAATAGTTTTTCGAGAGAAAGCTATTTCACTCATAGTCTAACCTACCCACTGATATTTAGCTATGTATTAGTAGTTACAATAACCCATATAGTGAAATTTTCCTATAATCGATCATATCCTGAGAATTCCTCTCCGTATTGTTATTTCATTTTTGTGTGACTATTTTCTAGTTGATAATTGCAAACAAAGCTCCCCCATCTGACATTCGTGTCAACCCTTTTTATTTATTTGATGTCTTTTTCGATAATGTTTATTCCTATAGTTAGCTAGATCACATTTGTATTTCTTAATTGAATTTGAACACGTACCACTCCCTGTGGGTTCGACCCCAACTCATTTGTTGGGTTATATATTGCTTAACGATCGTTTGCACTTAGAATTGGATGAAATATATTTAAAAGGTTAATTCATCAACTACTCACTGTGGGATTGACCCCAACTCATTTGTTGGGTTTATACTGCTTAATAATCGTCTGGACCTCGTATCGGATGAGGTGTAGTTGATACATTAATTAAAATGGCGCCGCTGTCGGGGATGAAAATGACAAAAGAGCAGATCGAAAAGGATCAACAGAGAGACCAAAATATGGCCAGAATGATCACCCAACTGGATCTTTTGGTGAAAAATGTGATGGGTATTGGTATGAAGAGTGTTAATGTTGTTGGTGTTGACGGAGTGAATCCCGATGATGCTCATTTTGAAGCGCTTTACAATGAGGAAGTGAACGTCCTAGCTAATCAAGGAGGTGGATATGGGAAAAAATATCCAAGGCTGGGGGGAAACATGGGTTGGAATAGAGATGAGGGATAGAGAGACCGTGACAGAGAATAGTGGGTCGACAAGCATGACCTAATCTCCTAAGGTGCCGCGAACTGAAAGGTTTTGAAGGCCAAACAGTTTAAAACTTCAAAATCCTTCATCTTCTCTCATTTTTAACACTTATACCCTCTCACCCAGTTGTTAATCCTCAATATTTTATTGTTTTCACCCATAATTTTTTTGTAAAATCATGCTCGGAAATGGGGAACTTTGCCACCTAGCAATTCAAATTTGAAATTTGGCATTAAGGTTACTTTTCGAAACCCCGTACTTTAAATTTTATGGTTGAACTCTAATGCAATAGGTAAATTTAGTGTTGTTTTGTGTTGGGTAATTGGTATATTCGTGTCTAATGTGTTGGATTGTCCGTAATTTGTTTAAATATGTGCCTAAATGCTTCAAATTGATCGATTCCCTGTCTTGTTTTTCAAAAATTGGTTCTAAATTATTGGGTTGCATTTTATATGTGTTGGGTATAGTGGGGTGAAGTCTAAGTAACCCGTAATTGAGCTAAATGACGTAAATTGCCCAATGATGGAGCATTAGACGTCATTCCTAAGGGGAAAAGTTGTCAAATGGCAAATTTTGGCAAAATTAGGGGAAGTCTAAGTACCCCGAGGGCATGGCTCGTATGGGTCTGACTTTAATTGAATGGTGTTTGTGTTTGATTTTGAATTCTGGGCTGCGGGATTGATTTTTAAGCATGGGGTTGAAAACTGGCACGTTTGGCCATTTGACGGTTGTATCGAGCTCGCCGAGTGGTTCAGCGATTCGCCGAAGTCCTCCTCCGATAGCCCTTAATTTCAAATTTTGGTTGAGTTTGTTCTATAACATTGTCGAGATGCCTGAGCTCGCCGAGTTCACTCGGTGACTCACCAAAAGGTCTTCTTGATTTCCCTTTCTGCGCCCCTAACCCTTACAATACACTGTAACTTTTGGCACGGGACGAGGCTAATAGGAGGAGAGCAACCCCGGTGGACACATCCGTAGAGGTTGACATCATTACATTGCCTACTCTGGCATCTAGGCCTTCATGTACTTCTACATTAGCTCCCTCTGAGACTCCGAGTTCTTCTATTGCTCCCTTACCCCCTAGATCTGCCGCTGGTACTACTGCCTCTAGGCCTCTGATCACCCAGGCCATGCCTCTGAAGATGGGACATATAGCACACTCAGCAGATGTGTGTTCCTCAAAGCAAGAGGCTGAGGGTCCCTGGATGATTGAGAGAGTTATTACTACTGCACTGACACCTCTCAAGGCTTCCATTGATGATCTCACGACGAGAGTAGATATTTTTAAGAGAGGGTAGGGTGTTACTGATGAGGTGACGACTTTGAAAGCCGATGTTTTTGAGCTGAGGAAGGATATGCATCATCTGAAGTCCAGACTTCACTTTACTATTTGGGATGGTGGAGATCCTACATGACCCGAGTGCAGATGTTCCAACCTATGCTGAGGTGCCTCCAGGTACTATCGGAGATGATACTACGGATGATGTTGCTGCTGTTGAGTCTGAGGCCGAGACAGATGAGGAGCAATTTAAGGTACGAGATACGTCTGTTTATGAGGACCTAGCTCATTAGAGGGTGTCATGTTCGAGACAGCTAGACAAGCCTCATTGAGAGATACTTCTATGGCAGGCTCCAGTGCAGCCAAGACTTATGAGACACCGAGCACTGATGCCCAACCTCAGAGTGTAACCCTGGATACTGATGCCCAGACAGATGGAGTGACTAAGATGTAGACGTGACCCCAGGCTTAGCCTGACAGGATGACTGAGATGCCCAGTTGCATTTGAGGACAACTGCTTCTTTTTGTTGGGTGGGGTAAGGTATTTCCATACCTACCTCTTGTGATTTTGATATGTTTTATGAATATTGGGCTGTGAATATTCTGGTTCATTTATATATCTTGATTTTGTGGATGTTTTAGCTTGTGGCCCATTGTTTTGACTGAAAAAAGGTTTTGAACCTAATTTTTAAACTTTTGCCACCTCTTTTGTGTGTGGTTGTAGCTATTTTTATGCAAATTTGAGTGTCAGTTGTGATCAATACTGATGACTCAAAAAGTGCTCTGAATTAAACAAAATGAATGCCCGGCTACGATGAGGCAAACAAAATTTCATAGACAATGGGTGAACTTTTAGTATCTCGTTGTTACTAGCCGGTTGTCGAATGAGTCTTTTGTGATGAACATTGCACGCTAGCTAGAAGTTGTAGAGTCTTGTTTGATATTGGTTACAATGCCTTGTGTGATGAAATTTCTTTGAACATTGTGTGTGATGACACCTAGAATTTTTCCCGTTGGTCCGGTTGATTGAGTGATGCAAGCACTTGAAGTGATTTTAGGCAACAATTTGAAGAGTGAAACAATTTGACAATATACCTCTTGTGTGGCCAACCTTGTGAGATGTGTGAACCTTGCTTGACCCCTCTTGAGACTTACCCTTTTCTTGGAAGAAACTTGAGCAATTATGACCTCTCTTTATCCATTCACCCATAACTTTCATGAAGTATGGTTTGTTTGAATAGCCAACTTAGGTGAAAAGAGAAGGAAAGTCAAGAAGTGTGAGAAATCCCCCTAGAGTGATGGTTTTGAAAAAGATGGAACCCCTCCATGTAAAAAAAAGAGAAAAGAGAAAAGAGAAAAGGAAATGGAAAAAAATGAAAGAAAAGAAAAAGACCAAAAAAGATCTGAAATAAAGTAGTGGAAATTGCAAAAGAAATGGGTTATCCGGTAGTTCATATGAAGTTGAATAATGGGGTGGATTATGAACATGTTTGAAATGTTAAAGAAAAGGAGGAAAATGATGTTTAGACAAGACTTCATGAATGTAGAAGCCACTAAACCTAAATGACCATACCTTTACACTCAGCCCCATTACAAGCGTTGAAAAGACCTTTGTGATCTTGAGTGAGCTGAAACGAATGTTGATTGGAAAATAAGGGCAAATCTATGGGTGAAGTCATGCATGTGTTCATCTTTGTGAGTGGGAGAGTTGTTTGTGATTCAGGAACTCAAAATTGTTGAAAAATTATGTGCGAATATAGAATCATCTTTGTTGTGAGGGCATTTGAGTACCTTTGTTGAGCTTAAACTTGTATTTGAGGCAAATTTTGAGAACTTGAGCATCTTTGATAATGGTGAGTTATAATTTGAATCTTTGAGTGCACAATTGATCATTGTATGAGTAATTTGAACCTTGTTGTGTGCATTCATGTTGAGTCTTATGCAGCACTATTTGAGACATCCTTTTTTATTTGCTGATCTTGAGTTTTACTTGAGGACAAGAAAAAGTTTAAGTTGGGGGTGTTGATGAGTCCGAGATTTGGACTCATTTGGGGCTTTGTTTTGATAGTTTTAGTGTCCTCAAATGCCTAATTTATGCTATAAACTGATGTTAAAGACATGATTTCCAGGTATGTGGATTAAGGAGCATAGGAAGGACACTAACAGGCAAAAAGGAACAAAACAAGATGAAGAAGTGGAGAAAGGCGAGCCTTGTGATCGCCAAGACCACTTCGCGACTCGCCGAGTGGCTCTTCAGTCCGCCTAAAGTTCTAGTATGCCAGCCCTGAGGGAAGAAATTGAGTCGGCGACAGGAAAGGGGCAGTCGGTGAATCACCGATTAGTTCCGCAATGACAAGGTGGATTGCCCAAAGTTAGAGGACTTGAGGATGCTGAGAAACAATGCATAACGGTGATTGAAGAGAACAAAGGGTGGTTTGCCGAACCACTCGGCAAACCTGATTTACCTCGACTAATGGCCTTTCGTGGCTAATTTTTTGCAACTATAAATTTGATTTTGAACTGTTAATTTAGGGGCTTGCTACCATTTAGAATAGTTTTCTTTTGAGTTTTGGGAGTTTCCTTATAGTCTTGAAGGCTCTTTGAGACTCAATTAGGAGAATTTGCAAGTGGGTTACTAATTTTCTTTAATTTGGAACATTGTAGGGGCTTGAATACTCTTACCTGATGGCTAATTGATTTGGTAACCGTTTTATCTTTTTATGATGTTTGGCTAAAACCCCAATTCTTGGGGTGTGATCATGTGATTATGGATTGAATTAGTTTATGGATATTGTTAATTACTAGTTTAAATGCTATATTAATCAATCGTAGGGTCCAACCTGCTTCCCGCCCGAAAGAACCGCTCACTAGCTGGTTTAATCATTAGCTGAAGTATAATTTATAAATTGTAGTTGCAAATGCAGTTCTAATTTTGTGTTCTAGGCTTGTTCGAGAGAGAGGTTGTGGAACCAAGGCTTTTGATTAATGGTTTGTTGGTATTGGGTTGATTTGGGTTCAACTCAAGAGAGTGAATCCTAAACCCAATCCTACCCATCTAGCTCGAGAGAGTAGATGAATTAAGGTGTGGGCTGTTCTTAATTGCTAAGCTTGTTGATATTCGAAAGAAATCACCTGATTCAGGGTACTTGTTCGAGAGAAAGATATCTCCCTTATAGTCTAGCCTACCCACTGATATTTAGCTATTTACTAGTAGTTTCAATTACCCATATAGCAAAATTTGCCTATAATCGATCACATCCCGAGAATTCCTCTATGTATTGTTATTTCAATCTTGTGTGATTGCATTGTAGTTGATAATTACAAACAAAACCCCCCCATCTGACATTCGTGTCACGACTCGAGAGTACCCCCTAGACGTAACACGGCGTACTCGACCCCGAAGGGGTCTCATGCAAGCCCTTAGCATAATCATAGTCATAAGATGATAGGAAAATAGAGCGGAATTTAAAACTTTTCTTTACAATCGAAGTCTTTTATAAAAATGATAGAGTCTATACACTATGTCTCAAACCATCTAATTACTTGGAATAAAACTCTTGAATACAATCTTAGGGACACAACCCTTACAAAATCTAAAACATAAAAGAAAGACATAAAGGACATATGGTCAAGCCGTCGAATACAATGAGGACTCATCAATCTTCTTCTTCTTGATCTCCTATGAACCTAGCCACGAAGATGGAATCCAATATCTCCAAAGCCTACACTTATAGAAAATGTAGAAAGATGGAGTTAGCACAAAAAGTACTAAGTATTGAAGCCATGCACAAAAATCCTTAAAACATGCATAAAAAGGGAAAACCATGCTATATGTCATTTTGAACATCATCTTTGAAATAGTTGGAGAATGCAACTCATAAAGCAACTTACATACAAATCATCATAGCATAAGAGATATCATCTCATTACAAACATAGTCTCCAACCCAAGCATAGTATATATCCCAATCTTCACAAGACATAGTTCATACACATAGCCACATACCAAGATTATCTCATCATAATAGAACTACCACATAAGCAACCCTAAGCTATACTTGGGCAATGCATAGATAAGATCCCATAATCCTATCTCCACTAAGTACCACTCTTAGGCGACCAACAACATACACTTACATTACCTTATTCATAGCCAACATACATAAGTAAGGGGTCATACATGTTCATAATCTATAACAAGTGAAGTCAACCTTAACATTCATACATACCTTTCATACATAACCCATATCATGCATACATAATTCATATACCTTCATAGTATAAGGAACCTACACCATAACCTTTTTATAAGTCTACTTGTGCAATTTATCAGTGAAGCCCCATACCCCCACTCTCACTAAGTAAAGGTCATTAAAAATTCATAAGTATAATTCATGTTCATAATTCAGATAAAGTGTACATTCAACTCATAATCATCATATCATAAAAAGAGACATATCATGCCCACTCTCAAAGCCTACTTGTGCAATGCACGAATGAAGTCCCATACCCCCATTCATACTAAGTAGAACCTATTGAGGAAACATAGAACATTCCCATGTTCTTATCATAATTCATATTCTTGTAATATAGAGAAATATATCCTTAACCGACATAGATCATTGTGAGCTACATGGAATCCGTTGTCTTACTCCCACACCGAAAAGAGATGTCCTACTTGCCTAAGGTAGAACTAAGATAATAGCTTGTAGGTGGATCCACTAGCTATATACCTATGTGGGCACATAGTTATGGGATAGGGAGATTGCTACTAGAAACCTAGACTTTCTAACGTAAAAGGTTTCCATCTCATGAGATAACTTACATAGGGAAGCCGGACTTTCTAGCGTAAAAGCTTCCATCTCATTTTCATATCCACTCGGTGCTAAGCATAATTCCCTTTAAAATTCATATTAAGTCTTTACTTAAGTTTATGTTCATAAGAGAATGCACTAGGCACTCAAACCAACATATCATCATAATTGCTCATAGATTCATTAAGTGAGAATGTCCTTTCACTTTAGAATTTTCAACATGTGAGTAAACCTTTCACATCGTATTCATAGTGTGTTCATGAGAATGTCCTTTCATACGACACAACAATACTACCATAGTCATAACATATCATACATAATAAAGTGTAAGGGTATGGAGAGAACTACCTTTCAACATTACCACAATTACACAATAATCATAAGATCTTCACTTTCTAAGTGAATCATAAGTAACACCTTAGTCACATCATAGTCATATTCATGCATGGGGTGTGTGTCTGATTGTCCTTTCAATGACACAACAACAACAACATTATCATCATAGATACTTTACCCTCAAAGTATTCATAAATTTGCATATAAAATCTTAATCATGCATATACATCACATCTTACATTCAAGGGTCATATTGAGTCAACTCATCTAACATTCAATACATGAAACATAGATATAATCATAACTAAAGTACAATATGCATTCCATGCATAAACTCATATGATCATGTTAGAGGTCATGTAGATGAAGTCTTCTCACAATAGGTCCATACACAATTCAACCTACATAATGGCTTTCTTCTTGGAGCCTTAACACCCTTAGTTTATTCATTTTAGCTCTTTACCCTCAATCCCTAGGAGTCATCTTCATATTACAAGCCTTACTCTCAAGACATACCTCACATGATCACCACGTATACCTAATTCTCAAGGTAATCTAACCACATGCCTCATTCTTGATGAATTATAGCCATATAGGAACATATAACTCAATCCCAACACTACACAAACATGATCATTCATATAGGTCATGATCAAGTCAATTCATGTCTAGAAGTTTTTCCCTAAATCAATTCAAGTCTAGGTGATCTAATCTAAGGCATTACATTAAGAAGTTCATCAATCTTAAAAGGTCACCTCTAACCCTCAATTTGCCTCTTTCATGACATAACCCTAGACTATGTCAATTCACCTTAGAAATCTTAGGTTAATCAATTATACATGTAGAATCATACTTAGATTATGCAATTTCATCATAATTAACTCACATCCAATCAATTGGACCAACTTGCAAAACCATCACATAAGGTAAAGAAGAATCATAGCTAGGGTTGGGGGTCTCATGGATTCTTGAAGGAGTTAACTTAAAATCATATAATATCAATCATACATTCATAAACAAACATAATTCAACCTCTAAAAGCAACTTTAAAAGGAATCCATGGATTTGAGTTGAAACCCTAGCTAATTGGGCTTTCTAGATTTGAGTTAAAAGCTTTTGAAAGGGCTTCTTCGGTGATTGCTTCCCAAGGATGAAGAACTCCCATACCTTAGGTGTAGAATCCTTCCAAATTTATATTGAAAAGATCCTTCCTTCAAGCTTTACTTGATCTCTTTCTTTGTTCTTCAATGGAGGTTCTAGAGAGAAGATTCTTGGAGGGAAGAGTAGTTGGGTTTTGATTTGGGGTCTTGGGTTATAATGATTTAATGACTTAGTTTAGGGTATTATTAGCTTATATATGTGATTAATTAACTAATTAACCGACCTCCCTTAACTCCTAATTAATTACCTAATTAATTCCCAAACACCTAATTAAAAACTAAAACTCCAAAAACTGGCAGCACCTACGCCCCTCCACCTACGAACCGTAGGTGGAGCTACTGGGCGTCAATCACCTCTGTGGTTTGCACCTGAGGCTTAGCTTTGCAGTCCTGGTGCAGGCCTTGACCTACGCCCATGAACTATGGGACGTGGTCTGATCTACTGGCCGTAGATGGCCATCCGTAGGTCACTATATTTTGATAGTTTTAGGGACTACTTTGGGGTCCTCCTCAAGGACCCCTTGGTTGGTCCTTGGGGAGTCGTACCCAGATGTTTAACCCCTATTCTAAGTACGGGAACCATTTTTACAAGTTTTAACCCTCATACGACACTCCAAAACTCTTACCAAAGGCTCTAGAACTCACTAGTTCAACTCACTAAATTACAGGGTGTTACAATTCGTGTCACCCCTTTTGGTTTGTTTCATGGCTTTCGATAATATTTATTCCTATACCTATTTAGAACACATTTGTACTTCATAACTGAATTTGAACGCGTACCACTCAATATGGGTTCGACCACAATTCATTGTTGGGTTTTATACTGTTTAACGATCGTTTGCCCCTAGAATTAGATAAGGTGTGTTTGAAACATTAATCAGCGGGTGACGCCATTCTTAAGGGTAAAAGACGTCGATTGGTAAGTTTTGGCCGAAACGGGGGAAGTTTGAGTACCCCGTGGTCATGGGTAGTATGGGTCTGGTTTTAATTGCATAGAACAGGTCTTTAATTTTGTTTTCGTGGGATGTAGGTTAGAATTTGAAGGTTGGGGTAAAAATATGGCACGTTGGACTATTCGGTGAGCTGGGTCGAACTCGCCGAGTGGTTCGGCGGTTCGCCTAACGAACCTTGGATTGCCTGTTTATCCTTCAAAATTGTGAAATTTAATCTATAATTTCAGCAATACGCCTGAGCTCGTCGAGTTCACTCGGTGACTCGCCAAATGCCGTGATTATTTTTTTAATGTTTATCAAATACACTTCATCCAATTCTAAATGCAAACGATCGTTAAGCAATATATAACCCAACAATTGAGTTGGCGTCGAATCCCATAGGGAGTGGTATGTGTTCAAATTCAATCAAGAAGTACGAATGTGATCTAACTAGATATAGGAATAGAAATTATCGAAAAAGACATAAAACAAATTAAAAGGGTTGACACGAATGTCAGATGGGGGGTTTTGGTTTGCAATTATCAACTACCACGCAATCACAAACAACTTGAAATAACAATAAGGAGAGGAATTCTTGGGATGTGATTGATTATAGGCAAATTTCGATATATAAGTAATTGAAACTACAAGTAAATAGCTAGAAATTAGTGGGTAGGATAGACTATAAGGGAGATAGCTTTCTCTCGAATCCGAATCAGATGATTTCTTTCGAACATCAACAAGCATAGCAATGAAGAAACACCGTACTTCATCCACTCTCTCGAGCTAGATGGGTAGGATTCGGTTTAGGATTCACTCTCTCGAGCTGAACCCAGCTCAACCTAATACCTACAAACCATTAATCAATAAACTTGGTTCTAAAACCTCTCTCTTAAGCAAGCCAAGAACACAAAATTAGAACTGCATTTGCAACTACTATTCATAAATTAAACCACAACTAATGATTAAACCCACTTCAATATAGCATTTAAACTAGTAATTAACAATACCCATAAACTAATTCAACCCATAAAGAGGTAAAAACGGTTACCAAATTGATTAGCCATCACCTGGGTAAGAGTAATTAAGCCTTTACAATACTCAAAATCGAAGAAAATCAGTAATCCACTTGCAAAATCTCCAAATTGAATCTGGCAAAAACCTTCAAGTTTACTAAGAACTATTCTAAAATGGTAGTAAACAAAAATCTGGAAAAGAGAACTCCTGAATTAACAGTTCAAAATCTAATTTATAGTCGCCAAAAATAAGCCACGAAGGGCCATTAGGCAAGGTAAGTCGGGTTCACCGAGTGGTTCGGCGAACCATCTATTGCTCTCTTTTATCGCCTTTTTCCTTGGCTCTCAACATCCTCAAGTTCTTTAACTTTGGGCGATCACTCTTTGCGTCGCGGAACTGCTCGGTGATTTGCCGACTGCCCCTTTTCTATCGCCGACTTGGTTTCTTACCTTAGGGCAGGCACACTGGAACTTTAGGCGGTCAAATTGGCCACTTGGTGATTTAGTAAGTGCTTTCTTAATTTCTTCAGTTTGTGTTGTTCCTTTTTGCCTATTAGTGTCCTTTCTTCGCTCCTCAATTCATATACCTGAATATCAAGGCTTTAACATCAGTTTATGGCACAAATTAAGCATTTAGGACACTAAATCTATATAAACAAAGCTCCAAATGAGTCCAAATCTCGGACTCATCAACACCCCCAACTTAAACTTTTGCTTGTCTTCAAGTAAAACTCAAGATCAACAGTTCAAAAAGGATCTCAAATGGTGTTGCATAAGACTCAACATGAATGCACAAAACAAGGTTCAACTTACTCATGCAGTGATCAATTGTGCACTCAAAGATTCAAATTGTGACTCACCATTATGAAAGATGCTCAAGTTCACAATACTTGCTTTAAATGCAAGTTCAAGCTCAACAAAGGTACTCAAATTCCCTTACAACAAAGATGATTCCCTATTCACACAAAGTTCTTCAACAATTTATAGTTTTGGAATCACCTACGACTCTCACACTCACAAAGATGAACACATGCATGAATTCACCCATAGGTTTGCCCTTATTTTCCAATCAACATTTGTTTAAGCGCACTCAAGATCACAAAGGTCTTTTCATGGCTTGTAACGGGGCTGAGTGTCAAGGTATGGTCAATTAGGCTTAGTGGCTTCTACCTTCATGAAGTGTGGTCTGAACATCACTTTCTTCCTTTTCTTTAACATTTTGATCATGCTCATAATCCACCCCATTATTCAACTTCATATGAACTACCAGATACCCCATTTCTTTTGCAACCTCCACTACTTTATTTCACAATTTTTTTTCTATTCTTTCTCTTTGCTTTCTTCTTTTCTCTATTTTTTTTACATGAAGGGGTTCCATCTTTTTCAAAACCATTGCTCAAGGGGGGATTTCTCACATTTCTTTATTTTTCTTCTCTTTTTGCCACACCCCCAACTTAAGCTTTTGGACTAAGTTGGCTATTCAAACAAACATACTTCATGAAAGTTATGAGTGAATGGATAAAGAGGGATCTCAATTGTTCAGGTTTCTTCCAAGAAAGGATACGACTCAAGAGGGTTCAAGCAAGGTTCACACATCTCACAAGGTTGGCCACAAAAGAGGTATATTGTCAAATTATTTCACTCTTCAAAATTATTGCCTAAGATCATTTCAAGTGCTTGCATCACTTAGTCAACCGGACCAACGGGGAAAATTCTAAGTGTCATCACACACAATATTCAAAGTGATCTCATCGTACAAGGCATTGGAACCAATATCAAACAAGACTCCACACTTTCTAGCTAGTGTGCAATGTTCATCACAAGAGACTCATTCGATAATCGGCTAGTCACAACGAGATGCTGAAGGTTCACACATTTTCTATGCAACTTCATCGGCCTCAACATAGCCGCACATTCATTTCATTCAATTAAGAGCAATATTCAAGTCATCGGTATTGATCACAATCGATACTCAAATTAGCACAAGAACATCCACAATAACACATAATAGAGGTGGCAAACATATTAAAATTAGGTTCAAATCCATTTCCATTCAAAACAAGGAGCCACAAGCTCGAGCATCCACAAGATTAAGATCAAAACACAATCAAAACACATATATAGATCAACAAAACCCAACATTCACAAACAAAATAGAATCACAAGAGGCAGGTATGAAAATACCTCAGCCCATCCATAAAAGAAAAGGAGTTGTCCTCAAATGCAACTAAACAAAAATAATCAATAAAAACAACAGAGTGAAAGGTAAAAATGTCATCCTGCCAGGCTAAGCCTGGGGTGAAGTCTGCATCACAGTCTCTCTGTCTTTTGGGGAAGT
This sequence comes from Solanum piurae, assembly GCA_029582685.1. Lineage (NCBI taxonomy): Eukaryota > Viridiplantae > Streptophyta > Magnoliopsida > Solanales > Solanaceae > Solanum > Solanum piurae. The sequence continues at coordinate 56,509 of JAJOOO010002139.1, forward strand.
AATGCCTGGGGTCACACTCTAGCAATGGGCATCAGTTCCCGGTGTAGCAACAGTTGTGGCTCCGCTAGAGCCGGCCATAGTAGTGTCTTTCAAGGAGGCCTGTCGGGATGTCTCAAACATGGAACCCTCTAGATAGGCCAGATCCTCATAAACAACCGCATCTCACTTCTCAAGATGCTCTTCATCTATCTCTGCCTCAGACACAACAACAATAATATCCTCTATAGTATCATCCCCCGTAGTAGCCGAAGGCATATCAGAACAGGCTGGAACATCTGCACCCAGGACATCAGGGACCTCTGCTGACTTAAATAGTGAACTGAAGTCTGTGGACTTCAGATGGTCCACATCCTTCCTCAACTCAGAAACATCAGCTTTCAAAGTCGTAACCTTAGTGGTAACTCCCTGTCCTCTCTCGCAAATTTGTAATCTCACTGTGAGAGAATAAGTGGAAGCCCAAAGAGGTGTCAACGTAACTGTAATAAATCTTTCAATCATCCAAGGCACCTTGGCCTCTAGCTGGGAAGCCCGCACATTGGCAGAATGGCTAGGTGCTCCATCTTGAGGAGCATGGCCTTAATGATCGGAGTCCTCGAGGCAGTGGTACCATCATCAGCTCTAGGGGGCTGGGAAGCAATAGAAGAACTCGGGGACTAGGAATGAGTGGAAGTAGATGTACCTGAAGGCCCGGAGGTCAAAGTAGGCAAGGCTGCCTCTGCAGATAAAGAATCAATATCAACCTCTGAGGTTGTGTCCACCGGAGCTGCTCTCCTTCTATATCCCTCGTCCCATGTGTACTCAGCGTATATGCGCTAAATGTCGGTGAATGATATGGGTGTAACCTCAATATCCCTCTTCTCTTCACATGGAACTCTAGACCTACGACATAACTGTGTAATGAGTACTGGAATTGGGAGGGACGTCTGGCGTTGTTTGGTCCTCATGGCCATCTCTTGCTATATAATCAACCCTAAGTTCAGCCTCTTCCTGGCTATGATAGATTTAAGACAGGCCGCCTTTGGGTGGTAGAGAATGGACTCATTCTGTGACGGCATGATAGAGCTGCTGATGAACCCAAACCAGTACCGAGCTGCTATGTTCAGGTCCTTCTTCCCAATAGGTGCTCCAACCTCAATCCACCTTAGGGGTGGCGTCAGAAATACGGGGAACTAGCCATCCTTTTAGGTCATCCAGAGTTTGTGCACTAATCATGCTCTGGTACTTGTGCTCAAAGCCTACAGTCCTTTCAAGTGCATTATTGATATCATCGTTGTTGCATCTCACTGTCCTCCCTCGAACCATCACAGACTCCACTAGTCCGAAGGCACTGGTCTTCTTCTTCCTCTGGGGTACCAAATCACCGTAGGCAGTGTAGAATTCCCGAACCCAGTGGAAATATATTGGCCATTAGGCTTGGTGAAGATCTCAAGCCTCTGGAACCAGAAAGTGTCCCACACAATTGGGTATTTGTCCACTACACCATCTGTCGACAAGTACTTCTCTTCTAGGATTGTCCTCAATCCCTCTGCCTTTAACTGGTTGAGTAACTTGGGAGAAGGCCCCTAAACTAGTAGTGCTGGAACCACCGTCTGTGCCGTAGCTGGCACTGAATCTGCAGTAGGAGGGGTCAGCTCTGGAATCCTAGACGGATCATGACGAGCTTTTGCATGAATATCTGCTCGTCGGGCCTATAGTAACTAAACATCCTCAAGCTCAGAGAATGAAGCCGGAGAATCAGAGGAATCCCCATAACTGCCGGAGTTGTGCTCTGATCTCTCAACTATGGGAACCTTGCCTTTGCCTTTGCCTCATTTCGGAGGTAATTTCTTGCTTTTTGTGTTGGAAGCAGTTGCATCCTCATTGATCACAATACCCCGTGCCCTTTTTTTGGGCGGCATGATACTATCATCCAAATTGGTTCTATCCATATCTGCAAAACACATGGAAAGGTGTTAGAAATCGTTCAAGAAAATTGCAGAAATCAAGTTGTAGAAAGACTCGCTGAACCAGTCATCGAGTCCCCAATTTGCTTAGGCGAGCCAAATCAGGTTCACAAAAAGGACCAGCTCAAATTTTTTTAGAAACAAGGCATGTTGGTGATGTTCAGGGCACTTTGTTGAATCACCGACAACAATCGGCGAGTTTAGAATTGCCCGCCAAAAAATACAGTGTAATTTTAAGGTTGGGGGCGCAAATAGGGCGATCAAGGAACCTTTCGGCGAGTCAGCGAGTGAACTTAGCAAACTCAGGCTTCCCGCTGAAAGTTATAGAATCAACTTAGCCAAAAAAGTGAAATTAAGGGCGATCAAAGGGGGACTTTGGCGATCCAGCGAACCACTCGGCGAGCTCGTTGAAGATCGCCAAATGGCCCAACATGCTAGTTTCCCACCCCATTTCCCAAAATCAATCCCGCATCCCTCAAATTCAAAATCAAACACACACATTATCCAATTATCACTAGACCCATATGACCCATGCCCTTGGGGTACTTAGACTTCCCCTGATTTGGCCAAAATTGGCCATTTGATGACTTTTGCCCTAAAGAAGGTCGTCAAATGCTCCATCATCAGGCAACTTATGTCATTTAGCACAACTCGAGGTTACTTAGACTTCACTCAACTGGACCCATTACAAAATTACCGTATCCCAACAACTTAGAATCAATTTTTACGCACAAAGCATGAGAATTGATCGATTGAGGAATTTAGGCACAAGTTCAAACAAATTATGGTCAATCCGACACATAAAATATGATTGAAGCAATTACCCAACACATATCAACATACATTTACCTATTGCATTTGAGTTTTACCATAACACAAAAGTGCGGGGTTCAAAAAACCAACATGTATGCCAAATTTAGAAGTTGAAAAGCTAGGCGGCAAAGTATTCCAATTCCAAACATGATTTAAGATAAGAAAACCGTGTTAAAGCAATAAAGTATTGAAGATTTAAAGTTTGTGTGAGAGTGCACGAGGTTAGAAATGAGTGAATATGAAAGATTTCAAAATTTTAAACCGTTTGGCCTTTAAAACTTTTCAGTTTGCGGTACCTTCGATGGAGTAAATCGTCCACGCCGAACTACTCAGCGATGCGTAGAGTGCTAATTTACCTCGTCGAGTTTTACAGGACCTCCATGCAATTTGGGGTTCAAACGGCGGATAAAATTGGGCTCGCCGACCTGTTCGGTGAGTCACTGATTAAGCAATTAGCCCACCGAGTTTTACAGACAGCCACTTCAGGCTTGGTGGGTCCAACGACGGTCCAAGTCGAGCTCGCCGACCTCTTCAGCAAGTCACCAACTGGACTTTTGGCTCGCCAAACTACCCATTTTCCAATACTCTTCAGTTTTCAACGTGCACAATCAACACATGTTATTCAAATCAAAACTACAACATTAAAAACTTGGGTTGCTTATGTTTTATTGTAATTCGTAATCAACGACACAACTTCCAATACAAGTGTCTACGAATCGTGCAATAGTATAGTAACCCAACCAAGGGTTGGGGTCGTGTCCCAAGGGAGAGGTCTTAAGAATTAATAGAAAAATAAAATCTAGTTCTAACTAGTCGTAGCTAAAGACATTAACGATTAAAAACATTGTAAATTAAATGGGGACACAAAAGTGTTAAATATCAATGGAGTTTTGTCACAAATATAGCAAAAACAACAAAAAAATAACAAGAAATCAAGTATGGGGAAGAATTCTTGGGGTGTGACCGCAATACAAGTTGAGATAATTAGTTGGGTACATGCTTTCAATAGGAAATTTGCAAGATAATAGTGACTAGGCTAAGCTTTAGATGAAAATAAGCTCCCTCTCGGGCAACTTACCCCGTTTCAAATGCGTTCCTCTTGGACACCCATTTGTTGCATGAAGACCAGCCTACGCCTTACCCCACTCACTCTCTCGAGCTGAGTGTTCGGATATAGGACTAGGGCTCACCCTCTCGGGCTAAACCTCATGTCGACCCACTCCTTAGGCCATCAGTCTAGTGGTCTTGGTTTCGCAACCTCCCTCTCGGACAAGCCAAAAACACAAGGGTGGGTTTGTATTTGTAACTACAAACCCATTAAATTAAACCACAACCACTAGGTGAAATCACCATTAAAATACATCTAACCTATCAGCAAGCAAGACCCAACAATAAGATCAACACATATTTGCTAAATCACACCCCAAGAATGGTTTTTTTTTGCCATACATAAAGAAATAACAAAATACACCTAAAATGATAGTGAAATCAAATGGGTATAATAAATTAAACCTTGATTTAAGCAAATAAAGAAGAATAGAGAAGACTCACTTTCAACTTGGGGAAGATGAACTCCTTTCTTCAAGTTTCCAAAACCCTCTCCAAACTTGGGAGTAAAAATAAAAAGTACTAAAATTATTTTGTCTAATGATACTACCAAAAATAATATGTTTAAACTTTTAACGAGTATTTATAGTTTTCAAAAATCTGTGTTACGGCGGATCATTTGGCGACATTAGTCAGAATCGCCGATCAACTCGATGATTCGCCCTTTGGTATAGTTCATCGCCATCTTGCACCATCCTTCGGCATCGTCGTTCTCTAGATCATTGGGCTACCTAGTACTGCTTCGCGGAACTCTTCAACGATGCGCCGACTGCTCCCTTTTTCCGGTGACTTGATTCTTTCCTTCAAGCTCAGCACACTGGAACAAAAGGCGAAGTGAAACCCTTCGGCGATCCTCAGGCCTTCATTTTCTCGTTCTTTTCCAGCCTTTTCATTCCTTTTTGCGAAGTAGTGTCCATGCTTTCCTTCAATTTTAAAATACCTGAAACTTAAGGGTTTTCATCAGATATTGAGATAAAATAAGCATTTGAGGACACAATTCCTATTAAAATATAGCCCTAAATGAGTCCAATCTGTGGACTCATCAACACCCCAACTTAAACTTTTACTTGTCCTCAAGCAAACTCAAGTTCAGCTATTCAAAAAGGGTGTCTCAAACAGTGTTACACAAGACTCAATCATGAATGTACACAACAAGACTTCAAACTACTTACGTGAAGATACAATTGTGTACTCAAAGATTTAAGTTGTGACACACCATTACCAAAGATTCTCATGCTCATAATACTTTCTACTAATGTAAGTTCAAGCTCAACGAAAGTATCTAAATGCCCTCACACAAAGAATGATTCCATATTCACACACAGAGGCTAATTGATTTAAGATCAGGAATCAGATGCAACGCTCACACTCAAAAGAGAGGAACACAATGCATGACTTCACCCATAGGTTTGCCCTTATTTTCCAATCGACTTTCGGTTCGGCTTACTCAATATCAAAAGGTCTTTTCAAGACTAGTAATGGGACTGAGTGCAAATGTATGGTCATTTAGGTTCAGTGACTTCATCATCCTCATGAGATGTGGTGTTCTCAAAACGTCTTTTTTCCTTCCCTTACAACTTTTCCTTCAAGTGCTTCTAAGTCATCCTTTCATTCACTTTCCATGTATTGCTTGGAAACCCAATTCCTTTTGCACTTTTATTCCAAAATTTTAATATTTTTTTTCTGGAGGGTTTCCATTTTGTTTTGCAATACCATGGGTTAGAGAGACTTTTTCTTCCACTTCTTCACTTCTCTTTTTCCTTTTCACCACACCCCCAACTTAGACTTTTGGCCTAAGTTGGCTATTCACTAAATCACAACTCAAGAGGATTATAGGTAGTGGGTTAAGTAAGGTCTAGGGTTCATCAAGGTTCTTCCAAAGAAAGGTAAGGCTCAAGGGGTGTTCAAAAGAGTTTCACATGCTCACGGGTAGGCCACAAAAGAGGTATATGTCAAATTTGGCTCACACTCTTTAAAGTTGCCTAAGATCATCTCAAAAGGACACCTTTCTAAATCAATCAGACTAACAGAGCAAATTCTGGGTTTATTCATGCATGGTTCAAAGTAAGCTAATTACATAAGGTATCGACACTTAAGTCAAACAAGACTACACACTTTCGCTAGTGTGTAATAGTCATTACAAGAGAATCAATTCGATAAATGGCTAATCACAACAAGATGCAGAGAGTTCACATATTGTCTATGCAACTTCATTTGGTCTCGTCGTAGCCGCACATTCATGTTCGTTTTGTAACACCCCTAAATTTTAACCAAGAGTCGCATGTCGATTTACCGTTGCTTAATTACTACAATATGTTTTATTTTCATTTTGGGAACTTGAAGTTTTGTTATAATTTAAAACTTGCTTAACATAAATTGTGATCGTAATTTAAGGGATTGTAGTGGAGTGTTTAGGTAATATTCTAATTAGAATTATGTATAGCTTTAAAAGGAGGTGAAGGATATATACATAGGTGTATATGTATGCTTTTTTTCTAGCACACAACTATTTGGGCAGCCACTTTTTGGAGACAGCTGTGCAAGTGATAAACATCACTTGTTTGACTATATATTTTCACTCCTCCTTTAGTAAATTCATTTTCCTCAAGTATTAGAACCTTATAAACATATCTAAATATATTGTTCTTCAAAATCTCAAGATAAAAACTTGGCCCTTTTGGCTGGAATTCGAGACACACACTTCCTTTTGGTAAGTGACGAAATCTGTTTCTGAGCTGGGTAGTGTTTGGTATTTTATACATATCTCTTTCTCTAGAACTTAGTTTGTAGTGAATAAATATGATTGGGAAAGTTAAGTCGTATACCTACAACTCTTATGTTTATGTAAAACTCTAATTTATCTGTTATGGATTCGAAATATGGGACGCAACATAGGACAAGTTCTGTCCAGATTTTGAAATTACAAATCCTGTATGAACATCTGTTAGTGTTTTGAATATATCCTGTTGTACAAAATATATTTTGAGGTGATTCTTGTTTTTTTGCAACCCAAAGAGATGTATCTACATCTATCATGAAGGTTATAAAGTATAGTTTTGCCATTTTCCATTTCAAATTTAAGTTGCGACATGAGGTACTAGGCTGGCCAGAATCACTGTTTTGGGAGCATAGTCGTATTTGTACAGGCTAAGCTTACTTGTGATGATAATCCTGTTTTACATCAACATTATTGAGCTGCTAGGAATTAAATAAGTTATTTAATTGTATTTTTAAGGTTGTATATACTCGTGAACAAGTTGAGGACCTTGAAATTGGTTGGTCTACGGTCTGAACTCGCAAAGTTGTGTTGGACTGTTTCTATGCTAAAGTATTGAGGTTTGTGTATAAAATTTACTTGAACTATTTTTACCTTCTGGTATATCTGAAAGTTTATCTTGGTACCTTGGTTACCTCTTGTCACTTTGCATTGTCATGTTGGTATCCTTTAAGACATTAAAGACACTTGTATAACTCGCCCACTTGTACGGATTGTTTGATCACTTGGCACTCTTGTTGGGACCTTGGCCTTCTTGTGGCTGTGACTTTGTCACTATTGACATGCCTCTTGATTCATATCATTTTCCATCTTGACTCTGAATTTTTTGTCCGTCTTAAGAATGGAAGTTGTCCATTTTATGTATGAACTAGAAAGCCATTGTTAATATGGTTCTTGGTTCTCTTGATTATTTGGCTTAGACCCTTCTTGATACAGGGCGTCGGACCTTCTTGATACCTGCTTATGCTTGGTGTAACGACATGATGTATATATTGGGCGTGGCTTTTTATCGAATCTCTTCGAAAATGGTGCTTTGACCGTTCTTGACATTTGGATCTTTAAATAGCAAACTTGATACTCTTTATATATTGTTACTTGATTTATTTATTATGTTTCAATTGTGCTGCTCATGACGTGAGAAAGGTAGCTTGGTGAATCTGAGGGCTCCGAACCTATAATTTTTACACCACTAAGCTAGATGCTTAGCAATATTTGTTTCTATCGTAGGGAATGATCGAGAGGAGGCGTGAAGCGGGCCATTGGAGATGCAGATTTTGAGAGCTTTAAGGAAGATCACATTTGCATATAGGCATCTATATTTTGTATATACCTTGGGACTTATACATGATCTATGATTTGTATATTTACATGAAATTTTGAGGAGTAATTTGATCATGTCACCATGGGTTGTAATATAAGTATGGCTCTATGTTTTGTTCTTTTGGGATATCTAAGCCCAAGTCTTGTAATATATTAAATTTACCATAAATTTTGAATGATTGTGTGAAGCATGAACCACCTAGTTTGGGTACTCGGAAGTTAGTAATATTCTTTTTATATCATTTTTACTAGTGTGAGGAATATGCATAAAAATCACGTGAGTTATTGGCTTATATTATTTTGGAAGGGTCGCTACAAGAGTTGGTATCAGAGCCTAGGTTTGTGGTTCTAGGACTTTTGCTGTGAATTACTTGTATACTTGTTCACTTTTGAAAAAGGTTCTATTTGGATCATTTGTTCACTTACATGGTTTATAATATTTTATTGCATGTAGAGTGCACATGCATCATGTACATGTCGTTAATACAATGTGATCTTCCCTTTTGAAGGAATTAAGTTATGTCTTCTTCTTCTGACCGACCTATGGAAGCTTCTCGTGAAGGCTCGGGTACCTCTGTTTCCCAACCTCATGCACTAGAAGAGGTTGGAGAACCTTTATCGAATCAATATGTTCCCCACACTAGTGGGTTTGAAGTGGGAACCATCAGGGTGTAAGATCTGGTTCACATCCTCACATGAGCCATGGTACTCAAGCCATGAATCCTCCTTTTCAACAAATGGTTGAATTCTACCACCACATGGCTGAAGCGATGCATGATCCCAACGTGATTAACTTTGAGAAAATGAGGAAAATGGGTGGAGTGGAGTTGGAAGGCACTGTTGATCCCACGGATGTTGAACAATGGCTGGAGCGCATGGAGAGGGTATTTGAGCAGTTAGAGTGTTCAGATGTTGCCAAATTTAAGTATGCTATTTTACTATTACAAAATGATGCTTACGATTGGTGGGTAAGTGTTCCAAATGCCAAGGTAAAACCTCCTGTTCTTACTTGGGATGATTTTCTTACGGAATTTCGTATGAAGTATGTCCCACCTGCTTATTGTGATGCAAGGAGAAATGAGTTTTTGAATTTAAGGCAACGGGGCATGTCTATTGCTGAGTACCAACAAAAGTTTCTACGACTCTCTCGTTATGCTGGAGGTATTATTAAAGAGGAAAAAGACAAGTGCAGGAAATTTGAAGATGGTTTAAATGATTCCATTAGGAAGAATGTGGCGATCGTGCAACATGAGAACTTTTGTAAGTTAGTGTCTACTACTTTTACTTGGGAACGACTTGATAAAGAAGAACCTAGTCGAATTGAAAACAAATTTTGAAAGCCTAGACCAAATTTTGGAGGTCCATCCAAAAGGGGAAGGTTTGATGATTCTAAGGCTGGTAGTGTTAACAGGCCATCCCAACAAAAGCAAAACATATCATATTTTTCTACAGCTAGCACTCCAAATTATGGCCAAGGAAAGTCTCGTGTTCCCAGTTGTCCGCAATGTAGAAAGAATCATACTTGCAGGAGAGCTTCTGGTGCATGTTTCAATTGTGAGAGCTTTGATCATAAAGTGAAGGATTGTCCTAATCCTAATAATGCTCCTTCCTTGAGAACTGAAGGCTCAGTTCATAAGCCTTCTATTAATCCTCCTCAAACTAATAGAGGTGCAAGACCTAAAAACACTCAAGCAGCAGGTACAAGTGGATCTAATAAAGCTGGTGGACAAAGTGCTATTGCACGTGCTTATGCTATGAGGCAAAGGGATGATCAAGATGGAAAAGACGTGGTTGTCGGTAAATTTCAGTTATTTGGCTTATGTGTGTTTGCATATCCTGGTTCTACACATTCCTATATTTGTTCATCACTTGTTCTTTCTAAAAATGTGAAATCTGTGAAACTTAATTATGATGTGCTGATTGAAAGTCCTTTGGGCTATCAAGTGGTGTGTAATCGAGTCTACCAAGATTGTCCCTTCGTGATTCAAAACCTAGTCTTCCATACTGATTTGATTGAAATGCCCTTCAAGGATTTTGATGTTATTATTGGGATGGATTGGCTTTATAAATATCATGCAGTGGTAGATTGTAGGTCAAAGCATGTGACTTTTAAAGATCCGACATTTTCACACATCATTGTACAAGGTGAAAGATCATTGACATCTAGTATTATTTCTGCGACCTTGGCAAGAAAGTTGATGCATCAAGGTTGTGGGGCATACCTTGCTCACATAGTTGATACACGGTTGGAGAGTCCTTGTATCAAGGACATACCTGTTGTATGTGATTTCCTAGAAGTCTTCCCAAAAAACCTTCCTGGATTGCCCCCGGAAAGAGAGGTTGAATTTCCAATCGAGCTTATTCCTGGATCTACCCCTATTTCTATCACTGCTTATAGAATGGTTCCGGCAGAATTAAGAGAATTGAAATCTCAATTGCAAGAACTTCTTGAGAAAGGTTTTATTCGACCTAGTGTTTATCCTTGGAGCCCCTGTTTTTTTCGTAAAGAAGAAAGATGGCACTCTTAGGCTTTGTATTGACTATAGACAATTGAACAAAATAACAATCAAGAATGGATATCCACTACCAAGGATTGATGATTTGTTTGACCAACTGAAGGGGGCTAAAGTATTCTCAAAGATTGATTTAAGGTCTGGATATCACCAACTGCGTGTTAGAGAGAAAGATATTCCTAAAACTACTTTTAGAACTCGGTATGGTCATTATGAATTTTTAGTGATGCCATTCGGATTGACAAATGCTCCTGCGGTATTCATGGATCTAATGAATCGAGTATTCATGCCTTATCTTGATCAGTTTGTGGTTGTTTTTATAGATGATATTTTAATATTTTCCAGAAGTAGTGAAGACCATGATAAACACCTCTAGATTATTTTCAAATTTTGAAGGAGAAGGAACTTTATGCTAAACTTTTCAAGTGTGAATTTTGGATTGATGAAGTGATGTTTCTGGGACATGTTGTATCAGCTGAAGGCGCAAAGTGGATCCTAGTAAGATACAAGCAGTTATTGAATGGAGACCTCCCAAAAGTCAAACCGAGGTAAGAAGTTTCTTAGGCTTAGCAGGATACTACAGAATATTTGTGAAAGGCTTTTCCATTATCGCCTCTCCTTTGACTAAGCTCTTGTAGAAGGAAGTAAAATTTATTTGGGATGACAAATGCCAAGAGAGCTTTGAAACTCTCAAATCCTTGTTGACTCTAGCACCTATACTTACTCTACCAATTGAAGGAAAAGAGTATGTAGTATATAGCGATGCTTCTCACAATGGTCTCGGATGCGTTTTGATGCAAGAAGGGAAGGTTATTTCTTATGCCTCTCGGAAATGAAAACCGCATGAATTAAATTATCCTACCCATGATCCTGAACTTTTTGCTGTAGTGTTTGCTTTAAAAATATGGCGGCATTATTTGTATGGAGAGAAATGTCATATATTCACTGATCACAAGAGATTAAAGTACTTGGGTACTCAGAAGGAGCTAAACCTTAGACAACGTAGATGGCTTGAAATCATCAAGGATTATGACTGTACGATTGATTATCATCCAGGTAAAGCCAATGTGGTTGCAGATGCCTTAAGTCGAAAATCCTTCACAAGCATTTCTTTGAGTTCTTTACCCTTGCTTCTTGAGTTAAGAGCCCTGAATGTTTGTTTTACGCATGATTCAAATGGTTCAGTTATTACTAATTTGCAAGTAAAGCCAATATTACTTGAACAGGTGAAGGAAGCACAAAAAATAGATGAGAAACTTGTAAAATTGACCAGAGAAGTTCAAAATGGGGAAAAGCTTGATTTTACATTAACAGAGGATGGTGTCTTATTTTATCAGAACAGGTTATGCGTCCCTAATGATGACAAATTGAGGAGAAAAATACTGAATGAAGCACATACTTCACCATATGCAATGCATCCTAGGGGTACAAAGATGTACTAGACCATCAAAGAACATTATTGGTGGAATGGTATGAAAAGAGACATTGCAGAGTTCATTTCTAAATGTTTGGTTTGTCAATAAGTAAAGGCAGAACATCAGGTCCCAGTTGGTTTACTACAGCCCTTGCCGATGCCGGAATGGAAATGGGAGAGAATAACTATGGACTTTGTTTCTGGACTTCCTTGCACCCAAAGAAATCATGATGCAATATGGGTGATTGTGAGCAGGCTAACCAAGAGTGCTTACTTCTTAGAAATAAGGATGTATTACTCACTTCTTAGCAATCAGGATGGATTAGTCACTTGTGCATTTAGCCGAATTGTACATTAATGAGATTGTAAGACTACATGGGATCCCTATGTCTATTGTATCTGACCGAAACCCAAGGTTTACATCTAGATTTTGGGGTAGCTTGCAGGAAGCTTTGGGTACTAAGCTGAAATTTAGCACTTCGTTCCATCCTCAGACAGACGGCCAGTCGGAAATAGTGATACAAATTTTGGAGGATATGCTTCGAGCTTGCATTATGGAGTTTTAGGGTAGTTGGGACAAACACTTGGCTTTGATAGAATTTTCTTACAATAAAAGTTATTAATCGAGTATTGGAATAGCCCTATGAAGCCTTGTACGGAAGGAAATGTCGGACGCCTCTTCGTTGGAGTGAAGTTGGTGACAAGAAACTTATTGGTCCTGAAATTGTGCAACAAACAGAGGACAAGGTAAAAATTATCAAGGATCGTCTAAAGATTTCTTCGGATAGACAAAAGTCGTACGCTGATCTTAAAAGGCGTGACATTGAATATCAAGTGGGAGATAAAGTATTCTTAAAGGTGTCTCCATGGAAAAAGATTATGAGATTATTCCAAAAAGGAAAACTTAGTCCCCGATTTATTGGACCTTATGAGATACTTGAAAGGGTTGGACCAGTTGCATATAAATTGGCTTAGCCACCTGAGTTAGACAAGATCCACAATGTCTTCCATGTTTCTATGCTCAAAAGATATCGTTCTGATCCATCTCATGTTCTTCCAGTTGAATATATTGAGGTTAATTATGACTTGACGTATAATGAAGAACCTATTTTAATTCAAGCTCGGGAAGTGAAGAAACTTAGAAACAATAAAATCCACTTAGTAAAGGTACTTTGGAGGAAACATTCGGGAAAAGAAGCTACCTGGGAGAGAGAAGAAGACATGAGGACCCAGTATCCGCACTTGTTTCGGGACTAGTGTAAGGTAAATTTCGAGACAAAATTTCTTTAAGGGGGAGAGAGTTGCAACACCCCTAAATATTAACCAAGAGTCGCATGACAATATACCGTTGCTTAATTACTACAATATGTTTTATTCTCATTTTGGGAACTTGAAGTTTTGTCATAATTGAAAACTTGCTTAACATAAATTGTGATCGTAATTGAAGGGATTGTAGTGGAGTGTTTAGGTAATATTCTAATTAGAATTATGTATAGCTTTAAAAGAAGGTGAAGGATAAATATGTAGGTGTATATGTATGCTTTTTGGGCAGCACACAACTATTTGGGCAGCCACCTTTTGGAGACAGTTGTGCAAGTGATAAACATTACTTGTTTGACTATATATTTTCACTCCTCCTTTAGTAAATTCGTTTTCCTCAAGTCTTAGAACCTTAGAAACATATCTAAACAGATTGTTCTACAAAATTTCAAGAGGAAAACTTGGCCCTTTTGGCTGGAATTCGAGACACACTTCTTTTTGGTAAGTGACGAAATCTGTTTCTGAGCTGGGTAGTGTTTGGTATTTTATGCATGTATCTTTATCTAGAACTTATTTTACAGTGAATAAATATGATTTGGAAAGATAATTTGTAGACCTACAACTTTTATGTTTATGTAAAACTCTAATTTAGCTGTTATGGATTCGAAATAAAGGATGAAACATAGGACAAGTTCTGTCCAGATTTTGAAATTACAAATCCTGTATGAACATCTGTTAGTGTTTTCAATATATCTTGTTGTACAAAATATATTTTGCGGTGATTCTTGTTTGTCTGCAACCCAAAGATATGTATCTACATCTTTCATGAAGGTTATAAAATTTAGTTTTTCCGTTTTCCATTACAAATCTAAGTTGCGACATGAGGTACTAGGCTGGCCAGAATCACTGTTTTGGAAGCCCAGTCGTATTTGTACAGGCTAAGCTTACTTGTAATGATAATCCTGTTTTAAATCAACATTATTGAGCTGCTAGGAATTAAATAAGTTATTTAATTGTATTTTGAAGGTTTTATATACTCGTGAACAAGTTGAGGACATTGAAACGTTGGTTGGTCTACGGTCTGAACTCGCGAAGTTGTGTTGGACTGTTTCTATGCTAAAGTATTGGGGTTTGTGTATAAACTTTACTTGAAATATTTTTACATTCTGGTATATCTGAAAGTTTATCTTGGCACCTTGGTTACCTCTTGTCACTTTGCATTGTCATGTTGGTATCCTTTAAGATATTAAAGACACTTGTGTAACTCACCCACTTGTACGGATTGTTTGATCACTTGGCACTCTTGTTGGGACCTTGGCCTTCTTGTGGATGTGACTTTGTCACTATTGGCATGCCTCTTGATTCAGATCATTTTCCATCTTGACTCTAGATTTTTAGTCCGTCTTAAGAATGGAAGTTGTCCATTTTAAGTACGAACTAGAAAGCCATTTTTAATATGGTTCTTGGTTCTCTTGATTATTGGGCTTTGACCCTTCTTGATACAGGGCGTCGACCCTTCTTGATACCTGCTTATGCTTGGTGTGACGACATGATGTATATATTGGGCGAGCGTTGTTATTGAATCTCTTCGAAAATGGTGCTATGAGCGTTCTTGACATTTGGATCTTTAAATATCGAACTTGATACTCTTTATATATTGTTACTTGATTTATTTATTATGTTTCAATTGTGCTGCTCATGACGTGAGAAAGGTAGCTTGGTGAATCTGAGAGCTCCGAACCTATATGTTTACCTCACTAAGCTATATGCTTAGCGATAGTTCTTTCTATCGTAGGGAATGATCGAGAGGAGGCGTGAAGCGGGCCATTGGAGATGCAGATTTTGAGAGCTTTAAGGAAGATCATATTTGCATATAGGCATCTACATTTTGTATAAACGTTGGGACTTATACATGATCTATGTGTTGTATATTTACATGAAATTTTGAGGACTAATTTGATCATGTCACTATGGGTTGTAATATAAGTATGGCTCTATGTTTTATTATTTTGGGGTGTGTAAGCCCAAGTCTTGTAATATATTAAATTTACCACAAATTTTGAATGATTGTGTGAAGCATGAACCACCTAGTTTGGGTACTCGGAAGTTCGTAATATTCTTTTTATATTATTTTTACTAGTGTGAGGACAATATATGTATAAAAATATCGTGAGTTATTGGCTTATTATATTTCGGAAGGGTCCCTACACGTTTGATTGAGAGCACTATTCAAGTCATCAGTATTGATCGAAACCGAGACTTAAATTTTGCAAAAGAACAACCACTTTCAACAAAAGCGGTGCCGAATTTTTTTGAAAAAATAAATATTTTTTGGAAAGGTCAAAATTTGTTAAAAAAGAGGATCCATGAGCTCAAACATCCACGAAAAGCAATATATAACATAACTAAAAATAGAACAACCCAAATATACACAAAACACGAACATCCATAACAAGAAAACAAGGTGGGCCTCACCCCACCACAAATAAGTGCGTTTGTCCTCAAATGCAAATGATGAATATCCAACAGTGAAAATGAAGAAAGATAGAGAGGGAGGTAAATAGGGGATCCTGTCTACACACTTGCTCCATCTGTCGGGGCCTTATTGCCCGATGCATTAGCCTGGAATTTGACAATGGTCCCCGGATTATCATTCTGAGTCGCATTGTGTTCATTTGCCCTAACTTCTGCAGTGATGTTAGCCGCAACCATTCTTTCCACTTCATGGCCATCCAAATAGAAGTCTATAGCCGTGTAGAATCGACGTTTCCACGAAGGAATAGTGAGGTCAATGTGGATCCTTCTGCTGGCACTTGCTTTCTTACTCTCATTTCTTTCTTTGGCCAGTTCTGCTATCTTTTCATCTCTTTTAAAATCTCGTGCTCTTACATGTCGATGTGGCATGTCCCTTCCTGCAACTTTTGGTCTAGCCATTTCTGCAAACCATTTCGAGATAATGTTAGAACATATTTGACAATCAAAACAGAGAATTTTATCTGCAGAAAGATGAGATAATCCATTGGGCGTTCCGCCGAATACACTCGGCGTGCCACTAACAATCCGCTGAAGGTCACAGTGTAGAAGGAGTTAGGGGTGCAGACAAAGGGCGATTAAGACGTCATTCGGTGAGTCACCGAGCACACTTGGTGATCATGTGCTCCTCGCCAAAAGTTACAGAAGCCATAATAAATAAAGCATGATAATAAAGGCGAGATAGGGTACTTAGGCGAACCGTGGAGTGGTTCGGCGAGCTCGTCACAGCTCGCCGAATCACCTATCATGCCTACTTTAGACACAACTTTTGAAATTGGCCCCGCAATCCCCCGAAAACACAATTTAAGCACCTAAGGCACACATTCATTGAAGACCCATAGAAATTTTTACACACCCATATCATCACTATTTCAAATCAATGCACGATCTAGTGTGATTCTACCAATTACTCAGTAAGTATTGAATCGTAATTGGTAACACATGCAATCCCATCAACTCAGAGACTCAACAACGGTTTTCAATCATTTCAACATTATGCAAATGAGTAAAAAATTTGATAAAATAATTAAGGGGTTCGATTACTAACCTTTGATGCTGAATTAGATATTACTGACATGATAGCTTGCAATGCAATCCGAGTTCGAGCACAATTCAACCACTAAAATACTCTTAAAAATGCAAGAAATATAAAAACTAGAGCGCTGGTGTGAGTTTGGACAAATGAAAAGTGGGGGAAAGGGAATGCAGTTGAAGCCTTTAAACCTTTGGCTTGCAAAGACCATCCAATTTCGCCCACTCAGCGACGTTAGTCAAGATCTCCTACTCACTCGGCAGAGCACCGATTGTTTAGCTTCTTCACCGAATTTCACAGAACCTCTAGTTTACGGAGGTCCAATCGGCAGTTTCCCTCGTGATCGCTGACATAGTCGGCGATTCGCCAATAATTTCCAAAGTTCACCGAGTTTTACAGACACCAATGTTGTCGATGGCTTGAGTCAAATGACAGATCAAATTGGATTCACCGATCCTTTCGGCGACTCACTGACTGAATCTATTGCTCACCAATTTGTGCCTTTTTGTTCACTCTCCACACTTCCATCTGCACAATCAACACACCATTATTTTATCAAAGTAAAAGAAAAAAGTAAATGGTTTTGGGTTGCCTCCCAAACAGCGCCATAGTTAACATCGTGGCACGACGCGTGTCAACCTTCAAACCTCACTCTTGGGGTTAGCCATAGTATCACTAGGCAGACCCCGTTGCTGTCTTGGATTAAGATGAGACGAGATATGACCCATTTGGGTCTCTAACTGCTTGATTGAAACTGAATAAGAGGTAACGGTCTGGTTAAGGGTAGACACATCTTCTTTCATGCCTTTTAGCATTTTGTCTGACCCTTCAACTTTGTTTAGAATACGCGAGAGCATATCCTCGAACCTACCACCTTCCGAATCCTTAGGCTTTTGCCGCTCGTGGGGAGGCACATATCTATCCTTCTCCCCATCCTTCCAATTTGGATTCCAATCCATCCATTCACGGTGTCGATCTTTCCATCCCTCATCTCTAGCCCAACTTTGGTTACCACCCTGCCTCAGGTAGTTTGAACGATAACCACCTCTTTGGTTTGCTAGAAAATTCACCTCCTCGCTATACAGAGCTCTCTTCAGGACTCGTGCTCCCAACCCCCACAACATTGACACCACGAGTACCAGCCCCCATGACATTCTTAGATAGAATATCAAGCTGTGTCATAATCTTAGTCATGTTTTGGTCTCTCTCATTGTCCTTTTCAATCTGCTCCTTAGATAACTGGAAGGTGACAGGGGAGACATGGTCCTCACGAGTGTACCACGCTCTGTTGATGGTTCATGCAATCTAAAATTTAGGCTGCTACCGCGTACGACTGCTGCATTAAACCTCCGAGTGAGAGTTGGTTAGCGACACCCTTGTTTACCGAGTCTAAACTCTGGTAGAAGTATTGAAGAGCACGTTATCAAGAAGACCATGGGTTGGGCATTGTAGCACCAATTTTTTAAATCGAAGCCAAGTTTCGTGCAGAGGCTCTCCATTTAGACGCTTGAAGCTTTGAATGCTATCCCGAATAGTCATCATCTTCAAGGGAGGGAAAAATCGCACATTAAATGCGATGACCAGTTCCTCCCATGAAGTGATCGAATTTCGCGGTAACTCAGCTAACCACTTGCAAGCTTCCCCCATCAAATAAATGGGAATAACCGCAGCCTTACTAACTCTTGAGATATGTTCTTGAAAGAGAATGGCCCACAAACGTCTACGAAATTTTGAAGATGCTCATGGGGATCCTCATAAGCCAATCCGCTGGAGAGTCCTTTTAGTTGCAAGAGCTGCAACATAGTAACACTGCATTCCCCTCGGCTGGGGTTAAGCGGATGGCTCCAACACCTCCCATGAGATAGGGGTCATTGACATTTGGCTCTTGGACATCGTTGAGGTTATTGATGTCATCTTGGTGGCCCACCTGGCTACCATTACTGCCGTTAACACTCATGCTTTCTGAAATGTTCACAAAATCCACAAAACAAAACTAAAAGTTAAATTAGTAAAGCTACACTAAGAAGAACAAGAATTCTATTAATCTAAAAAATCTCAAATAACACCACTCCCCGGCAGCGGCGCCATTTTGATGTTTTATCGTAATTCGTAATCTACAACACAACTTCCAATACAAGTGTCTACGAATCGTGCAATAGTATAGTAACCCAACCAAGGGTTGGGGTCGTGTCCCAAGGGAGCGGTCTTGAGAATTAATAGAAAAATAAAATCTAGTTCTAACTAGTCGTAGCTAAAGATATTAACAATTAAAAACATTGTAAATTAAAGGGGGACACAAAAGTGTCAAATATCAATGGGGTTTTGTCACAAGTATTGCTAAAACAACAAAAAAATAACAAGAAATCAAGTATGTGGAAGAGTTCTTGGGGTATGACCGCAATACAAGTTGAAATAAATAGTTTGGTACATGCTTTCGATAGGAAATTTGCAAGATAATAGTGACTAGGCTAAGCTTTAGATGGAAATAAGCTCCCTCTCGAGCAACTTACCATGTTTCAAATGAGTTCCTCTCGGACACCTATTTGCCGCATGAAGACCGGCCTACGCCTTACCCCACTCACTCTCTCGAGCTGAGTGTTAGGATATGGGACTAGGGCTCACCCTCTCGGGCTGAACCTCATGTCGACCCACTCCTTAGGCCATCAGTCTAGTGGTCTTGGTTTCGCGACCTCCCTCTCGGACAAGCCGAAAACACATGGGTGACTTTGTATTTACAACTACAAACCCATTAAATTAAACCACAAACACTAGGTGAAATCACCATTAAAATACATCTAACCTATCAGCAAGCAAGACCCAACAATAAGATCAACACATATTTGCTAAATCACACCCCAAGAATGGGGTTTTTTAACCACACAACAAGAAATAACAAAATACACCTCAAATGATAGTGAAATCAAATGGGTATAATAAATTAAACCTTGATTTAAGCAAAGGAATAAGAATAGAGAAGACCCACTTCCAACTTGGGGAAGATGAACTCCTTTCTTCAAGTTTCCAAAACCCTCTCCAAACTTGGGAGTACAAATAAAAAGTACTAAAATTATTTTTTCTAATGATACTACCAAAACTGATATGTTCAAACTCTTAACGAGTATTTATAGTTTTCAAAAATCTGTGCTGCGGCGGATCATTTGGCGACATTAGTCGGAATTGCCGATCAACTCAACGATTCGCCCTTTGGTATAGTTCATCGCCATCTTGCACCATCATTCGGCATCGTCGTGCTCTGGATCATTGGGCGACCTAGTACTGCTTCGCAGAACTCCTCAACGATGCACCGACTGCTCCCTTTTTCCGGCGACTTGATTCTTTCCTTCAGGCTCAGCACACTGGAACAAAAGGCGAAGTGAAACCCTTCGGCGATTCACCAAGTGGACTCGACGATCCTCAGACCTTCATTTTCTTGTTCTTTTCCAGCCTTTTCGTTCCTTTTTGCGAAGTAGTGTCCATGCTTTCCTTCAATCTTCAAATACCTAAAACTTAAGGGTTTTCATCAGATATTGAGATAAAATAAGCATTTGAGGACACAATTCCTATTAAAATATATCCCTAAGTGAGTCCAATCTGTGGACTCATCATGTGCCTCCCAAGAAGTGCCTTATTTAACGTCGTAGCACGATGAAAGTACCCATTCAAGCTTCATTTTTGGGGTTTGCTATGGTGTCACTAGGCAACCCTCCTTGTTGTCTTTGATTCAAATGTGAAGAATTTTGACCCATTTGGGTCTCCAGCTGCTTAATAGAGACTGAGTGAGAGGTTACCGTATGATTGAGAGTCGAGACATCCTTTTTCATTTCTTTCAACACTTTTTCAAACCCTTCAACTTTGTTAAGAATGCGTGAGAGCATATCTTATGTACGGCTACCTTCAGATTCCTTGGGCTTTACACGCTCATGGGAAGGAACATACCTATCCTTCTCCCACTCTCTTTCCTTTAAAGTGGTGCTGCGATCACGCCAATCTCTTTCACCGTCTCTCTAGCCCTCATCTCTATTCCAACCTTGATTTCCACCCAGTATTGGGAAAGTTTGAATGATAAACTCCTCCTTGATTGGCTAGGAAGTTAACTTCCTCCTTGTACAATGCTTCAAAGTTTTCTTCATCGGGGTTTACTCCACCAATACCCACAATATTAACACTCTTTGTACCAACACCCATGACATTTTTAACCAATATATCCAACTGGGTCATCATTCTGGCCATGTTTTTGTCTCTCTCTTGATCCTTTTCGATCTGATCCTTTGTCCTTCTAAAATTGAAGGAGAGACCTGGTCCTCAAGAGTGTACCATGCCCGATTGATATTGGTCATGCAATCAACGAGTTGGGAGGCTACTTCATAGGTTTGTTGCATTGTACCACCGGGAACAAGTTGATCAGCAACTCCTTTGTTCACCGAGTCGAGGCTCCCATAGAAGTATTACAACAACACATTATTGGGAAGTCCATGAGTTGGACATTGCAACACCAACTTCCTAAACCTCAGTCATGTCTCATGAATTGGCTAACCTTCCAAGAGTTTGAAACCTTGGATACTATTCCTAAGAGTCATCATCTTTAATGGGGGAAAGAATTGCACTAGGAATGCAGTAGTAAGCTCGTCCCAAGAAGTGATGGAATCCCTTGGCAACTCATCCAACCACTTACTAGCCTCGCCCATCAAAGAAAAAGGGAACAACCTGAGACAGACTGATTTTTGTGATATGCTCATGAGCCAGCCCCCCAAATAAACATTTCAATTGTAGGAGCTGAAGCATTGTGCTAGTAATGTGAAAAATAGTGTTTGCTTCAGTTGGAGGTAGACGAATTGCCCCCACACCACCCAATGTAATTGGGTCATTTACGTTACGGTCGTATACATCATTGATGTTTCCAACATCATCTTGGTGGTCCACTTGGCTACCATTACTTCCATTAACGCTCATCTCCTCCTGTGTTTAACACAAGCAGCACAAAACCAAAAACTAAAATAAGTAGATTCAACTATAACTAAAAAGATCACAATTCAACTTCACTAAAAGAATTTTAAACAACACCACTCCCCGGCAGCGGCGCCATTTTGATTATTTTTTAACGTTTATCAAATACATTTCATCTAATTCTAAGTGCAAACAATCGTTGTGGTTGAATCCCACAGGGAGTGGTACGTGTAAAATTCAATCAAGAAGTATGAATGTGATCTAACTATATATAGGAAAAATTTTTATCGAAAAAGACATAAAACAAATTAAAAGGGTTGACACGAATGTCAGATGGGAGTTTTTGGTTTGCAAGTATCAACTACAACGCAGTCACAAACAACTTGAAATAACAATAAGGAGAGGAATTCTCGGGATGTGATCGATTATAGGAAAATTTTGATATATGGGTAATTTAAACTACTAGTAAATAGCTAAAAATTAGTGGGTAGGCTAGACTATAAGGGAGATAGCTTTCTCTCGAACAACTATCCTGAATCAGGTGATTTCTTTCGAACATCAACAAGCATAGCAATGAAGAACAACCCACACCTTACTTCATCCAATCTCTTGATCTAGATGGGTAGGATTGAGTTTAGGATTTACTCTCAAGAGCTGAACCTAGCTCAACCCAATACCTATAAACCATTAATCAATAGTCTTGGTTTTAAAACCTCTCTCTCGAGCAAACCAAGAACACAAAATTAAAACTGCATTTGCAACTACAATTCATAAATTAAACCACAACTAATGAATAAACCCACTTCAATATAGCATTTAAACTAGTAATTAACAATACTTATAAACTAATTCAACCCATAATCAAATGATCACACCCCAAGAATTGGGGTTTTAGCCAACATCATAAAAAGGTAACAGTTACCAAATCGATTAGTCATCAACTGGGTAAGAGTAATTAAGCCTTTACAATGCTCGAAATCAGAGAAAATCAATAGCCTACTTCCAAAATCTCCGAATTGAATCTTCCCAAAACCATCAAGTCTACTAAGAACTATTCTAAAATGGTAGTAAACTAAAATCTGGAAAAGAGAACTCCTGAATTAACCGTTCAAAATCTAATTTATAGTCGGAAAAAAATAAGCCACGAAGGTCCATTAGGCGAGATAATTCGGGTTCGCCGAGTGGTTCAGTGAACCGCCCATTGCTCTCTTCTATCGCCTTTTTGCCTTGGCTCTGAGCATCCTCAAGTTCTGTCACTTTTGGCGATCACTATTTGCATCACAGAACTGCTCAGGGATTCGCCGACTACCTCTTTTCTATCACCAACTTGGTTTCTTCCATCAGGGCTGGCACATTGGAACTTTAGGCGGTTAAATTGGCCACTCGGCTATTTACCAAGTGCTCTTGGCGATCATCAAGCTCGCCTTTTCTCATTTCTTTAGTTTGTTTTGTTACTTTTTGCCTGTTAGTGTCCTTGATTTGCTCCTCAGTTAATATAAATTTTCATTCCGGTCATACTTCCTCTGTTCTGGAAAGGTTACACAATCACACGTGCACGTGAGGTGTGTTTTGCGCACTCACAAATTTCTTTAAAAATCCCAAAATTTAGGAGAGTTGGCGTATGCCCCGTGTTCGAATATTTTTCAGTGTGACCGTGTAGCCTTCTCACTCAAATTGTCCACGCGGGAACCTTGTGTCTAGTAAACCCACTCTTAATCAACCAAGGATAGAGCTAAACAAATACCTTTTATAGTACATGCATCATATAAAGCTAAGAGACTTAATACCGTTGGTGTATTAAGTTCATTAGTCAACTTTATCCAAATGTCCAAGTGGGTTCACGACCCCGAGTGACTTTTATCATTTATGTGTGCATTATTTGAAAAATGGTTGTGCCAAAATATGGATCGTTCGTTCTAAATTAATTAAACTTTAGGAGGAAAGGTAATACTAACCCTTTTGTGATGCAGATGATTATGAAGATCCCAACATTTGCCTATGAGGATTAAATCACGAGCATTCCACGAGAAGAAGATGCGTAGATGCGATGTAGAGCTTTTTTTTAATTCATTTTTGACATGTAACAAAGTTTAAGTCTATTTTGGTATTTAAATTTAAGAATAGATTCATGTAATTAATTAAAGAGTAATGGAATGCCATATTTTGGCACATTTATATTTCAAATATGCGTTAGGCCTACCTCTGGCATAAATAGGTCCCCTATATATTAGGACGCATTGTTTGATATACTTGTGTTACGTTCTTTATAAATATTTGATTGCTTACTTGCTACGTGATTTATATGAAATTATTTGCAACCTGATTTTTATTTATTATTACTAACACCATCTTTGTTTTTTCTTGTTTTCAGAAGAGATAATTATTTGCCTTTATCTATCTTTTATTTTAATTACCTATTGCATCTTTACATATTATTAGGTCATTTTCATACATTTTTATTTTATACAATATTTTTTTCCCGCACTTAACGTACTTTAATGACTCTAGAGCGTTATTTAGGCTCATAATTATTTCTAACTCGTGCAAAAACTTTCTTCCTTTAAATCTTAGCAAATTTTATTTGTCATTATCTTAGAATTTCTTGTTTTGATCCTTTCAATACTTGTGTCGGCATTTTGTTTTAAGAAATCCTATTCTTACTCTCTCAAAATGGACATATTTAACCCGTCTAATTTCTTAGGTTAATTCACTCCCAATTTGCTAAATTCTTGCAAAAATTCGAGTTTTAAAATTTTAACCTTCTTAAGTTTTTTCAAGTCCCTTGTTTATGGGTATAATCCTATCTTTCTAACAACCAAAACTTTTTTCATTAGTTCAACATTTCGTAGAATCTATTTCGCATTCGATCTACATCATGTAGTTTTTATTATTCTATCATTTTCTTCAAATTTTCACGTCGTTTGGTTGCTTCTAAAATTGGTAGATATCGAAATTTATTTTGCAATCTACCGAATAACACTTGCCGATATTTATTCATTTTTTCTCCATCAAGTGCAACACTTCTTCAATTCAAAATAGTCGTGCTATTTTTATTAGGGGTTGTCAACATTTATTTTTACGCACTAATTCCAAGTTTTTGCATGCGATTCGAGGAAAATCTCATAGGTCTTTACTTGTTTGACGTGTCTCCCATCCTCGATAATTTTTTTAAAATTCGTCAATACTAAAATAGAGCTTAAGGTCATTCAACCTTTCGATTTATCAATTCCAACTCTCGTGTGCTCGATTTACCATAATTTCCTTAATCTCGAGCTTTTTCATCAAATTTTGGTTTATTTTTTATTTATTTTCTTAAATAGTATCCCTTATAGGACCAGAACCCATTGGTTTTTAAATACTCTACTTTTGACCTTTCGCATACTTACTACGCGCTTACCAAATACTTCATTTTTATTTCAAAGGTCGACTTATGTTGAGCATCAAAGGAACAAACAAATTTAAGGACGACATGGCTGACCGATTTGTGATTGACTTAGTTGAAGATGAGTTTAACTATGAAGAAGCCGAGTCATACCAAGATAAAATTGCTAAGCTTGAGGGGAAAGTTGCAAAGATGGAACAAGAAATTGATGGCATCAAGGAAATGATAATCGATCTTCAGAACTCTTCCAATGAAAATTCATTGGATTACTACCTTAGAGACTCCTCCGATGAAGATTTGGAGGGATACTCTCCTATTCACGCAACTGCATATCCCAACTTTGATAGTAATACTCAGCACTTCTCATAGAATGAGGCATTTGACAATTCAAAAAATGGTGGGAAACATTTCAATACATAGACTAACCAAATTTCTTTCACCAATGAGCTTGCTTCACAACTTGGGACAAATCTGATTGAGATGGAAAATGAGAATGAGACACATTATAACCTTGTTTATATTCCAATGTATGATGGGACAGGTCTCCCCCAAAACCATTTTAAGGCATATATTGATTGGTTAGCAAGCATAGGGTAAGACAATGAATTTAATATGATACTTTTTGTTAGGACGCTTACAGGGCCAGCCTTGATGTGATATGCAAACCAAGACACAAGGAAATGGTTCTCTTGGGTCGATATGGACAAATATTTTATTAAGCAATATGGGCCTCCTAATAGGGCATTTACTCTTTCAGGCATCTATTGCAGGCACTTATGATGTAGCCGAAAAGAGTACCAAGAATGGTTTCATTCTGAGCAACCATTAAGTCTATGAGGATTTTCTCAAAAGATGAGTTTTAAGAGGCATAAAGCACGACAATTAGATTTTGTGTTTAATCTTTTGAAAACAATTATATTTTTTTTGTGAGATTAAGTGATGATTTATTTGTATGTTTTAAATTCCTTTTTATGCAAGGTGAACTAGGCTTGACCTGATTTCCTTGGTGGATACGTAGGCAGCCCACATAGGGACTCAGTCATATTTAATTAGAAATTTCAATATTTCTCTTTCTTGTAATTGGAACTACATTCGACCTGATTTCCTTGGTGGATGCGTAGGCAGCCTATACAAAGCCCAGTCGATTTTTTATAAAATTTTAGTATTCTTCCGAGAAGGAAAATGAAGTTGTGGCATAATTTTTGCATGCAATCGAGATAAATTTTGGAAACCCACCAAAATTTTCAAAGAATAAGGATCAAGTTGAAGTCAAGATTTGATGCTCGACATGAGTCAACCTTTCTCCAAATCAAATTTTCTTTCCTTCCATTTTCAGCATTAGAGCCTACTAGCTAATACCTCACTCTCGTCCACTCGTCTTAGACCTAAATCATTACTTCCGGCCTAAAAAAATTATTTTAAAAAATCATAGCATAACCTATTTTATCTATAAAAAAAATTCTCTCGCGCTAACATTTTTTTTTTATAGTTTTGTTTCTTGTTTAGAGGTTGCCTAGTATTGAACACTATTTTGGCGGCGAATCTACGTTAAGGACGAAATTATAATGGCAGACAAATTGAAAGTAGTCAACAATGACATGGGATTTGTGCATGCACAAAATGATGATTGTGAGAAGAATGTGGTTTGGAGAAACAACTTGGTCAATTTGGAAACTACCTTTAGCCTTCTTCCTACCACTACGAAAGCTTCCCGCTCAACTCAGAATATTTGTTTAACCATATCTCCTTGCGCGACTTCTGCTTATACAATCTTTTCGCAAATACCATCAGTATACACTATCAATCCCAATAACTTTCAAGTCACCATAATGTCAAATGCCCATCCTCCAACAATCGTATATCCTTACAATGAAAATAAGCACAACCAATTAGCACCTCATCTATATTCTAGACGTGAGAAGAATATTCAGTCAATTTTTCATGAAGATTTGGGAAAGGAGCTCCACAATCTAAGAAAAACTTTTTATGATAAGTTGCGCTCAAGGAATTATCAGAGTTTAAAGTTTGAGAATTTATGTGTGCATCAAAATGTTGAACTTCCGCAAGGGTGCACACTACCTAAGTTCAATACTTTTAATGGGGAAAGAAATCCCGTCATTCACTTAAAGTACTATTGCAACAAATTAGTTGGTATTGACATGTTGAAGCCATACATATGAGATTATTCATTCAAAGTTTATCATGATTGGCACTTTCTTGGTACACTAAGAAAGACTTTAGCAAATGGCATACATGGGAAGATATGGCTCGCGACTTTGTAAAGCAATATGAATTCAATAATGGAGATAATCTATATATAGCTGATTTTCTCAAAGTGAAGAAAATGCCGCATGAATCTTTTCAAGTATGCCATACGATGGAGGTTATAAACTTCAAAAATACATCATTCATTGTCCGGAGAGGAGTTGATCTCAACCTTCATCCATGTTCAAGAAGGTTTATATTATGAAAAGTTGTTTGACACTTGTGCACAACTTCTCTGATTTGATTAAGGTTGGAAAAGAGACTGAAAATGGTATTCAAGGAGGAAGAATCGTAAGCAACTCAGCAGCACAAGTTGTCCAACAAACTTTCCAAGAAAATACCAGTAAATTAGCAAAGAAAAATGAGAGAAAACAACTCAATTTTCATGAACTATGCAACAACCACACTGTAACGACATGTAAAACAAATAGGGGAAACTAGAGCCTGATTAGTGTGTGTTTGAGTTGTTATGAGGTTTGAGGGTGTAAAATGTTGTCCCGAGCTATGGTTGAGAGGTTTAGGGGTTAAACGTAAAGGTACGAATCCCCAAGGACCATCCTAGGGGTCCTTGAGGAGGACCCTAAAGCCTAACGCCAAGACCCTAAAGAAAACCAAAAACTGCCTAAAAACTTGGTGACCTACGGAAGGGGACCACGCCCCGTAGGTCCATCCACACCCCGTGGATGGCCTCCGTAGGTCATGACCCCCAAAAATAAGCCACAGCCACGAACCAAGCCCATGCAGGACAGTCTGTGGACCCATCCACGGTCCGTGGATGGTGGTCTGTGGACCACACCTGCAAAAGTTGTTATGGTTCGGCCACTGTGGGGGTCATTTGGTAAATTATTTTTAAGCTGAATTAAGTTGGGGGACGGATATTTTAGGTTAATTAAAGTATTTTAAGAGTATTAAAAGTTTTAAACTCTATTTTAGACTTTATTATTTCAAAAGCCAAAATACAAACCTCCTCTTCCCTCCAAAAGTTCTCTCTAGAAACCTCCATTGGAGGTGAAAACTTCAAGCTTCCAAGGTCAAGACTTCAAGTTTTTCAAGGTATTTACGTGGATTTCATCCATTTAAGGTTTGGTGGTCTTCATCCTTGACTTATTTTCTTTCAAGGAGCCAATTTCAAAAGTGATTTCAAGTGTCCAATGTTTACCCAAAAACCCTAGATTTCAATCTATGCATGGGTCGATTCTAAATGATTTCCAAAGGCTTTGTTGCATTGATTTATGAATGAATTGTGGATTTAAAGATGAATTAAGATGTCTTCTTCTTAGAACCCATGTTTTGCCCCAAATTCTTAAGTTGAGATTTGTGATTGGGATTTGATTGATTATGAAGTATGTGGGTTGTTTATGTGTATATGGATATAGAATGTTGAAATTATGTTATTGCTCTTGCCATATTGAATTGATCTAATGTGTGTGGGTGAATGTGATTCATGGCCTTGAAAGACAAGGTATGAAGGTCAAGGTATGATTACGATGTGAAGGATATATGCATATGTGAATTCAATGATAGTGTAATGATCATGTTTAGAATGTAATAGTGTTGTGATTGAAAGAATATTCTCAATTAACACTCATGAATGATGATGATGGAATGTTAAGGTTTTTTTTCTATGAATTGTATATCTTGAATTGGTAGGCTTATGCATCATTTTCTTGTATAAATGGAAGTAATGTGATTGTGATAAGTTGAATTGGTAGGCTTAGGCATCCTTTCTTGTATAATGAATGTATCTTGACTTAATGTCTTCATGTCTTGAATTGGTAGACCTAATGTTGGTAGCTTTCATGAATGAACTAATGAATGAATGATAAAGTATTCTAGGCTAAACCTTGGATCGGTAGACCTAATGGTGGTGGCCCTTCATGAGGTGTCTAAGAACTAATGTAATGTTAAAACCTTGAAGCGGTAGACCTAATATTGGTGGCCCTTCTTGGAAAGTCAATGAGCTATCCTTAATGTACCTTGAATCGGTAGACCTAATGGTGGTGTCCCTTTCTTGTGTAATGTACCTTGGGTCGGTAGGACTAATGCTGGTGGCCCTCTCAAGTACAATAATGTTGATAAAAATGAAATACTCTATGGGAATGAAGGCTAAGCACCGAGAGGATATGGTTAGATGGAGGTTCTCCCTACGTTAGGCCAGATTTCAATGAATATCTTTCATATCCCATAACTATGTGCCCACATAGGATATTAGCTAGTGGATTCCATCCAAGCTAAAATGTTACTAGTTCTACCTTAGGCAAGTAGAACACCTTCCTTTGGTGTGGGGTCATACGACACTGGATTCCATGATTTAGCTCTCATGGTCTATGTCGGTTAATGCCTATTCCCATCATGTGAAATGTCCTTTATGGTTTCTTGATGAGTTCTATGAAGTGTGGGTGGTAGTATTGGATGCTATCCATGCATTGTACGAGTAGGCTTTGAGAGGGTCATAGTGAGTTCTCTAAGTCTTATTGGCTAATGTATGAATGTGTCCTAAATGAAGCTAATGAAGAATGCTGGCTCTTATATGCTTTAATGTGAAGATGCATTCTATAATTGGATTGTATTATGAGTTACTTCCTTGTCATGACTTATAGAGTATGAATGTGCCTTGTCTATGGTGACTTCAAAGGAGTACTTAGTGTGAATAGTAGTATGGAATGCTACTTGCACATTGCACAAGTATGACTTAGGGTTGTTCTCACGACCCGAGAGGACCCCTTAGTCGTAACACGACGTACTCAACCCCGAAGGGGTCTTATACAAGCCTCATAGCATTCATTCATCGCATAGGTAATAGAAATAGTACGGAATTTAAAACTTTTTATTCCAAAACCACACAATCTAAAGACATTTATAAAGTAGAGGAATTCTAAAGTCTCACACGGCCATCTTAGACAAAACTTCACACAAGATAGGGTCATGCCCCTTTACAATAGAAATCTTAACAATAGTCTTAAAACATGAAAGAACTAGAAACATTAAAAGTCCTTGTCCTCGATCTATCAGGACATACCCAAAATGTCTTGGAGAACTCTATTCCAAGCTTGACTAGGAAGGATCAAATCGAGTGCCAATCCCTACACTTCATAAAAGTAAAAAAAATATGGGTAAGCACATAAAGTACTAAGTATGATAGCCATGCAAAAACATGCTTAAAAAGGACATCTTTGTTTGAAAGTCATGATATATGCCATTTGATAAAACTTCATGAATATGAGTAAAAGAGGCATAATATAAGTTACAACCAACATACAAGTCATTATTCACATTAAAACATACTCCACATATAAACCATTCCTTTACCTTTAACCCTTCACCTCAAGTAACCCTTAGGCAACACTTTGTGCAATGTATGGATATCGTCCCATACCACCATCCACACCAAAGCATCACCCTAAGGTCACCAAATGTGAACTCATCATACAACCTTTCCATCCTTACACAATAGTCACACATAAGAGACACAACACTACATAAGACATAATCATCACATAAGGACCATCACCTAAGATAACTTTAAGTCACACTTGTGCAATGTGCAAGTAGCATCCCATACTACTACTAACACTAAGTGCTCCTTTGAAGTCACCATAGACTAGGCACATTCATACTCAACAAGTAATAACAAGGAAGTACGCATATATACAATCCACGTATAGCATGCATTCTTTCATTACACATATAAGCATCTTAGTCACTTATTCATTAAGTTCATTAAGACATAAGATCAACATTCTTCATTAACATGATCATAAGAGTCCATTCACTACATTAACATTATAAAGAACACACCATGACCTTGCTCAAATGCCTACTTGTGCAATGCATAGATGGTGTCCCATACCACCACCCACACTAACTACTACATCCTTAAGAAGCCATAGTTTATTAACATTATTGTGGGGCTAAGACTTAACCAACATAGACCATGTGAGAAATTCATGGAATCCTGGTGTCACCATCACCAGAAAGGGATTCCTACTTGCCTAAGGTAGGACCATTGTTCTTTAGCTTAAGTGGATCCACTAGCTAGACCTGTGTGGGCACATAGTTATGGGATAGGGAGATTGCTACTAGATACCCCGCCTCAACTCATGTATGAGCATCCTTCTCAAGAGATTGCTACTAAGTACCCCACCTCAACTCACGGATGAGCACCCATCTCAAACATATCCTCTCGGTGCTTAGCATTATTCCCCACGAAGTACATTACATTCATTACATTAGTTCATTATGGGATAAAGGATTGCTACTAGATACCCCGCCTCAACTCCCGGATGAGCATCCATCCCAAACCCAACATTCATTCATTCATTGGAAAGCTCATAGATTCAAAGATGAGAATAGCCTTTCTCCTAAGAACCCCCTTATTGTGAGAAAGTCCTTTCACAACAAGTCATTAACATTCATTAGAGTACAATTGAGAATAGCCTTTCAATAGACTCAACATTCATTAACATTATCATTGAACTTCATTCATTCATTCATTCATTCATTCATTTATTCATTCATTCAAGTGTGTGTGTATGTGAGAATAGCCTTTCACATTGTCACCATCTTTCACAAGTGTTAATAGAGAGATAATATTCAATCCTAACACAATTAGCTTCTAAACATGATCATCTTTCATTCCTTTAGATCACACACATGCTTTACATCACATTCATATATACAACATCATGATAATACTTCAATTACTTACACTATACCTTCAAGGCCATGATCACAATGTTCATAAAAAGTAAACACCTCCACCTTTCAAGTGGATCAATATACAAAGTAAGTAAACACCTCCACCTTTCAAGTGGATCAATAGCTCAAGCATAATATTAACTCAACATGAAATTTGGTCATCACTTGCCCTTTCAAGGACATGATCAAAAGTCACCAACAAACCTTTAACTAATACACTTTGGCATGAATAGTGATTCAATTTAACAATCTAAATCAATTTAGGTATAATCCATCAACATTCATTCATGATCAACAAACCCACTTCAAAAGGCACAATTTAGGAATTGAGAGAAATCATGGGTTCATAGAGTATATTCATCATAAATAATCAATTAAACATAAATACAATCATAATTTGTCATTAGAAACCATTTGAAAACGTTTGATGAAAGAACCCATGAGATTGAGTGAAAACCTAGATTTTCATGATTTGAAATCTTCTTTGAATTGGCTCCTTGAATGGAAAATTAGACAAGGATCAAGACTACCATACCTTTCTATATATTCCCCACGAAAATTGAAGAAGAAATACCTTGGAATCCTCAACCCTAGCTTGATCTTGACCTTGATCTTCAATGGAGTTTCTAGAGAGAAGACTTTTTGGAAGGGAAGGGTTTTGAAATAATGAGGTCTAATTATGTTTTAATACTCTTAAAATATCCTAATATACTTAAAATAACCATCCATACACTTATTAGGACTTGGGATGAATTTACCAATTCACCCCTACAATGGCCGAACCACTTGACATCAAACAGATCCAACTCATACCCTAGACTCACGATCCGTGAGTCCATTAACGGACCGTACTGTTGGTACATGGTATGGGGATGTGGCTTGGTTTGGGGGCCCTTGACCTACGGAGGCCATCCACGGGGTATGGATGGACCTACGGGGAGTGGACCCATTTCGTAGGTTGATGAGTCCACAAATTGGACTCATTTAGGGCTATATTTTAATAGAAATTGTGTCCTCAAATGCTTATTTTATCTCAATATATGATGAAAAACCTTAAGTTTCAGGTATTTGAAGTTTGAAGGAAAGCATGGACACTACTTCGCAAAAAGGAAAAAAAAGGGTGAAAAGAACAAGAAACTAAAGCCTGAGGATCACCGAGTCCACTTGGCGAGTCGTCGAAGGTTCTTACTTCGCCTTTTGTTCCAGTGTGCTGAGCCTTGAAGGAAAGGATCAAGTCGGCGGAAAAAGGGAGCAGTCTGCCCATCGCCAAAAAGGTCCGCAAAGCAGCACTATGTCGCCAATGACCAAGAGCACAACGATGCCGAAGGATGGTGCAAGACGGCGATGAACTACACCAAATAGTGAATCGGCGATTCCGACTAATGTCGCCGACTGATCCTCCGCAACACAGATTTTTGAAAACTATAAATACTCGTTGAGAGTTATAGCTTAGTATCAGATTTTAGTATCACATTTTTAATATCATATTTTTAACAATATAATTTTAGTACTTTTTATTTTACTCTCAAGTTTGTAAGGGTTTGAAGACTTGAAGAAGAAAAGGGTTTCACCTTTTTCAATTTGGAAGTGGGTCTCTTGGATTCTTCCTTCTTTGCTCAAATCAAGACCTATTACTTCATACCCATTTGAATGCAAGCTCATTTAGGTATAAATTTCTATCTCTTGATGTGTGGCTAAAAACCCCCATTCTTGGGGTGTGATTTCGCAAATATGTGTTGATATTATTGTTGGGTTTTGCTTGCTGATAGGTTAGATGCATTTTAATGGTGATTTCACCTAGTGGTTGTGGTTTATTTAATTGGTTTGTAGTCGCAAATACAAAGCCACCCATGTGTTTTCGGCTTGCCCGAGAGGGAGGTCGCGAAACCAGGACCACTAGACTAATGGCCTAAGGAGTGGGTCGACATGAGGTTCAGCCCGAGAGGGTGAGCCCTAGTCCCATATCGTAACACTCAGCTCGAGAGAGTGAGTGGGGTAAGGCGTAGGCCGGTTTTCATGCGGCAAGTGGGTGTCCGAGAGGAACGTATTTGAAACTAGTAAGTTGCTCGAGAGGGAACTTATTTCCATCTAAAGCTTAGCCTAGTCACTATTATCTTGCAAATTTCCTATCGAAAGCATGTACCCAACTATTTATCTCAACTTTTATTGCGATCACACCCCAAGAACTCTTCCCCATACTTGATTTCTTGTTATTTTTTTTTTGTTTTAGCTATACTTGTGGACAAAATGGTTGCGGCTAACATCGATGCAGAAGCTAGGGCAAATGAACACAATGCGACACAAAATGATAATCCGGGGACCGTTGTCGAATTCCAGGCTAATGCATCGGACAACGATGCCCCGACAGATGTAGCAAGCGTGTAGACAGGATCCCTCTTTACCTCCCTCTCTGATTTTCTTTACTTTTATTGCTGAATATTTTATCACTTGCGTTTGAGGACAAATGTTTTTATTTGTGGTGGGGTGAGACTCACCTTTGTGTGTTTTTTGAATGTTGTTTTCTGTATATATTTAGGTTGTCTGTTTTAAATTGTCATTAAAACTGCTTTTGCAATTATTTGAGATTATGGCTCCTCTTTTTTATTTTAATTTATGCAAATTTTGACCCTTCCCCTTCCGATTCTTTTTTGTTTTTTGAAAATTTCCGCCACCGCTTATGTTGAAAGTGGTTGTTCTTTTGTAAAATTTAAGTCTCGGTTCTGATAAACTGATGACTTGAATAGTGCTCTCAATCGAATGAACATGAATGTGCGGCTATGACGAGACCAATTGAAGTTGCATAGACAATATGTGAACTCTTTGCATCTTGTTGTGATTAGCCATTTATCGAATTGATTCTCTTGTAATGACCATTGCACACTAGCGAAAGTGTGTAGTCTTGTTTGTCTTAAGTGTCGATGCCTTGTGTGATTAGCTTACTTTGAACTATGCATGAATAAACCTAGAATTTGCCCCGTTAGTCTGATTAATTTAGAAAGGTGTGCTCTTGAGATGATCTTAGGCAACTTTAAAGAGTGTGAGTCAAATATGACATATACCTCTTTTGTGGTCTACCCGTGAGTGTGCGAAACTCTTTTGAACACCCCTTGAGCCTTACCTTTCTTTGGAAGAAACTTGATGAACCCTAGACCTTACTTGACCCACTACCTATAATCCTCTTGATTTGTGGTTTAGTGAATAGACAACTTAGGCCAAAAGCCTAAGTTGGGGGTGTGGTGAAAAAGAAATTTTGTTTCCAGGCAGTACATGGAGAGTGAATAAAAGGATGACTTAGAAACACTAGAAGAAAAAGTGATAAGGGAAAGGAAAATGACGTTTTGAGAACACCACATCTCATGAGGATGAAGAAGTCACTGATCCTAAATGACCATACCTTTGCACTCATCCCCATTACAATCCGTGCAAAGACCTTTTTGATCTTGAGTAAGCTGAACCGAAAGTCGATTGGAAAATAAGGGCAAACATATGGGTGAAAACATGCATTGTGTTCCTCTTTTTGAGTGTGAGCGTTGCATATGATTCCTGGTCTTAAATTGATTAGCCTCTGTGTGTGAATATGGAATCATTCTTTGTGTGAGGGCATTTAGATACTTTCGTTGAACTTGAACTTGCATTAGTAGAAAGTATTGTGAGCATGAGAATCATTGGTAACGGTGTGTCACAACTTGAATCTTTGAGTACACAATTGAATCTTCACATAAGTAGTTTGAAGTCTTGTTGTGTACATTAATGGTTGAATCTTGTGTAGCACTTTTGAGACACCCTTTTTCAACAACTGAACTTGAGTTTGCTTGAGGACAAGCAAAATTTTAAATTGGGGGTGTTGATGAGTCCACAAATTTGACTCA
The DNA here is from genome assembly GCA_029582685.1 of Solanum piurae. NCBI lineage: Eukaryota > Viridiplantae > Streptophyta > Magnoliopsida > Solanales > Solanaceae > Solanum > Solanum piurae. The sequence continues at coordinate 92,378 of JAJOOO010002139.1, forward strand.
TTTAGGGCTATATTTTAATAGAAATTGTGTCCTCAAATGCTTATTTTATCTCAATATCTGATGAAAACCCTTAAGTTTCAGGTATTTCAAGTTTGAAGGAAGGCATGGACAGTACTTCGCAAAAAGGAATGAAAAGGCTGAAAAGAACAAGAAAATGAAGGCCTGAGGATCTCCGAGTCCACTTGGCGAGTTGCCGAAGGGTCTCACTTCGCCTTTTGTTCTAGTGTGCTGAGCCCTGAAGGAAATGATCAAGTCTGCCGAAAAAGGGAGTAGTCGGTGCATCGACGAGAATGTTTGCGAAGCAGCATTATGTCACCCAATGACCCAAAGCACAACGACGCCGAAGGATGGTGCAAGACAGCGATGAACTACACCAAAGGGTAAATCGCCGAGTTGATCGGCGATTCCGACTAATGTAGCCGAGTGATCCACCGCAACACAGATTTTTGAAAACTATAAATACTCATTGAGAGTTATAGCTTAGTATCAGATTTTAGTATCACATTTTTAGTATCAGATTTTGAACAATATAATTTTAGTACTTTTTATTTTACTCTCAAGTTTGTAAGGGTTTGAAGACTTGAAGAAGAAAAGGGTTTCACCTCTTTCAATTTGGAAGTGGGTCTCTTGGATTCTTCCATATTTTCTCAAATCAAGACTTATTACTTCATACCCATTTGAATGCAAGCTCATTTAGGTATAAATTTGTATCTCTTGATGTGTGGCTAAAAACCCCTATTCTTGGGGTGTGATTTAGCAAATATGTGTTGATATTATTGTTGGGTCTTGCTTGTTGATAGGTTATATGTATTTTAATGGTGATTTCACCTAGTGGTTGTTGTTTAATTTAATGGGTTTGTAGTTGCAAATACAAAGCCACCCATGTGTTTTCGGCTTGCCCGAGAGGGAGGTCGCGAAACCAAGACCGCTAGACTGATGGCCAAAGGAGTGGGTCGACATGAGGTTCAGCCCGAGAGGGTGAGCCCTAGTCACATATCTTAACACTCAGCTCGAGAGAGTGAGTGGGATAAGGTGTAGTCTATCCTTCATGCGACAAATGAGTGTTCGAGAGGATCACACTGAAACGGGGTAAGTTGCCCGAGAGGGAACTTATTTCCACCTAAAGCTTTGCCTAGTCACTATTATCTTGAAAATTTCCTATCGAAAGCATGTACCCAACTATTTATCTCAACTTGTATTGCGGTCACACCCTAAGAACTCTTCCCCATACTTGATTTCTTGGATATTTTTGTTGGTTTTACTTACTAGTGACAAACCCCCCCACCCACCCCATTGTTATTTTGACACTTTTGTGTCCCCCTTTAATTTACAATGTTTTTAATCGTTAATATCTTTAGCTACGACTAGTTAGAACTAAATTTTATTTTTCAATTAATTCTTAAAACTGCTCCCTTGGGACACGACCCCAACCCTTAGTTGGGTTACTATAGTATTACGCGATTGTAGACACTCATACTGGAAGTTGTGTCGTTGATTACGTGAATAATTTTCTAAACATCATAGGTCACCCTCAAATTGGCAACTTTCATCAATTGGGGCAGCCTTGGAGGTTAAGCTTAGGGTCCTCCTCAATGACCCCTAGAGTGGTCCATGGGGTGTCGTACCTTGACGTTTAACCCCTCAAGCATGACTCGGGACAATATTTTATAACTCATAACCCAAAACTAACTCAAAACGACACTCATCAAGCTCTAGTTCAACCTACTAGATTTTAGGGTCATTACATTATCCCCCACTTAGGAAAATACGTCCTCGAATGACACTTTAAACACATTAAGCGGTTAACGACTCACAATAGCAGCCCAACAAGCATGCAACATCAATATAAATGCATAAACATAGGAGGAAACAACAACTCCACATCAAAAAGGCTCAAAACACAACAAGAAGGTAGGAACTACATCTACAAACTCATTATGCATCAAAACTTCGCATTCTTCATTTTATTGGAGGAATTTCCTTCTCCAAGTCACATAATGCTCATCACAACCTCATTAAGCACATTTAAGCAATTTTCTCATAAAAGCACATTATGCAACTTCTTCATAAAACACATTTAGGCATGTTAAACATTTAACCTCATGAAGCATATAGACAACTCATACTAAATGCAAATCAACATGAGGAACAATAAATCATGAAAACTCATTTTCTCAACTAACAAGAGTCCAACTAGAACATGCATAACATAAGGAGACCACGGAAACACAATGTCACACATGACTCCAAAACATGAAACAAGCTACAAGGAACTCTTGGTCTCAAGCTTGAATAGGAATAGAAGGAAAGAGATAAGGATATCAAGACACACCACAACCTACTATTCAACATACTATCCCCCACTTAAGGGCAAGCTCATACTAAGGTCAACATGAAAACTACAAAGCAACCTCAATAAGACATCCACACCATAAGGTACTATCAACTTACCGGTATCTTCATCCGGATTAGCTCCTTTGTCCTTGTTAGCATGAAGAACATAAAAATGATTCTTGCTTGCAGCATTAGGATCCAGGACATCAAGAGAAGCTTGTTTGACCTCTCATCCTTTTGCTGGAAGCGTTGGGAAATCCCTCATCTTATGACCCTTCTTCCCACACCCAAAGCACCCATCCGTGTCGAGAAGGAACTTACCCAAATTTTTCTTCCCACACTTAGCACAAATAGACCTTTAAAATGAAGAAAACCTCTATTCCCTCCTTGAGGTTTAGGGTTAGAGACCCTATCATTGTTGACCATAGGAGAATCTTGGGTGTAGTACCTCTTTTTTGGACATTGGTTGACTTTGTTCATCGGGTCTAGCTCCTTTTGCCTCCCTATTCATCTTCCTAAGCTTTGTCTCCTCAATTTTTTGAGCATATATCATGAGCCTAGATATATCCATATCATGATGGAGCATTTCCGTACGACATTCTTCTTCAACCAAACCGGACACCCCCATTACAGACTTATTCATCCCTGCCCTAGAATTTGCCACCAAGGTTGGAGAATACTTGGATAGTTGGGTGAACTTGAGAGAGTGCTCTTTTACACTCATACCCCCTTGACGGAGGTTCATGAATTCCACTAACTTTTTTTCCCTCAACTCTAAGGGGAAAAACCTATCAAGAAAGGCCGTCTTAAACGATCCCCAATCCACCGAGCCCGCTCTCACGAGTTTCTCATCCCTCCATTGCTCAAACCACACTTGGGCTACGTCTTTCAATTGGTAAGCGGCTAGTTCCGCCTTTTCTCTAGAAGATACTCCCATGGCATCCACCACTTTAAACACTTCATCTACAAAGCCTTGTGGGTCCTCACACACTTTGGAGCCATGGAAGGTAGGGGGATTCATCCTTGTCAACCCTAAACCCTAAACCCTAAACCCCTAATTCTTGAAGCGGGTGTACTTGCATTGGGGTTTACCCAGGGTCCAACTTCTCAGTTACCTTGGGCCGTTAAGGCTTGAGCTTGAGTGGTAACAGCTTGGGTTTGAACCGTCATGAGTTGGGTCAAAGTTTGGAAGGCCGCCCTTATCTCCACATTAGACATGACCCCCTCATCATTAGGAGCTTGAGGGTCTTGAGGAGCTTGAGGGGGAACCTCATTAATCATGTTATTCTCTTGTGCCCTGCTTGCATATGCCCTTCTTGTATTCATATTCCTATAAACACAAGAGAAGGATTAGGAAAAGAACACTTATAAAACTGAACTCTATGGCACGACTTCAACAATATGAAAGAAATGTAACTTTCTAACGTCCTATAGCCTCTCGCTCATAGATGTGTCGCGAATCACACCGATGAACAAGACTCTACTAGACGTGGCTTGTAAGACATCAACCCTAAAGACCATTCCCAAAACCTTATGCTCTGATACCATGTTTGTCACGACCCAAGAGTACCCCCTAGTCGTAACACGGCATACTCGACCCCAAAAGGGTCTTATACAAGCCTCATAGCATTCATTCATCACACGGGAAATAGAAATAGTACAGAATTTAAAATTTTTTATTCAAAAACCATACAATCTAAAGACATTTATAAAGTAGCGGAATTCTAAAGTCTCACATGGCCATCTTAGACAAAACTTCACACAGGAAAGGGTCATGCCCCTTTACAATCGAAATCTTAACAATAGCCTTAAAACATGAAAGAACTAGAAACATTAAAAGTCCTAGTCCTCGATCTATGAGGACATACCCAAAATGTCTTGGAGAACTCTATTCCAAGCTTGACTAGGAAGGATCAAATCGAGTGCCAATCCCTACACTTCATAAAAGTAAAGAGAATATGGGTTAGCACATAAAGTACTAAGTATGATAGCCATGCAAAAACATGCTTCAAAAGGACATCTTTGTTTGACAATTATGATATATGCCATTTGATAAAACATCATGAATATGAGTAAAGGAGGCATAATATAAGTCACAACCAACATACAAGTCATTATTCACATTAAAACATACTCCACATATAAACCATTCCTTTACCTTTAACCCTTCACTTCAAGTAACCCTTAGGGAACACTTTGTGCAATGTATGGATATCGTCCCATACCACCATCCACACCAAAACATCACCCTAAGGTCACCAAAGGTGAACTCATCATACAACCTTTCCATCCTTACACAATAGTCACACATAAGATACACAACATTACATAAGACATAATCATCACACAAGGATCATCACCTAAGATAACTCTAAGTCACACTTGTGCAATGTGCAAGTAGCATCCCATACTACTACTCACACTAAGTTTTCCTTTGAAGTCACTATAGGCAAGGTACATTCATACTCAACAAGTCATAACAATGAAGTACTCATATATACAATCCAAGTATAGCATGCATTCTTTCATTACACATATAAGCATCCAAGTCACTCATTCAATAACTTTACTATGAACACCTTAATTCATTAAGACATAAGATCAACATTCTTCATTAACATGATCATAAGAGTCCATTCATTACATTAACATTATAAAGAACACACCATGACCTCCCTCAAATGCCTACTTGTGCAATGCATAGATGGCTTCCCATACCACCACCCACACTAAGTAGTACATTCTTAAGAAGCCATAGTTCATTAACATTGTTGTGGGGGTAAGTCTTAACCAACATAGACCATGTGAGCAATTCATGGAATCCCAGTGTCACCCTCACCGGATAAGGGATTCCTACTTGCCTAAGGTAGGACCATTGTTCTTTAGCTTAAGTGGGTCCACTAGCTAGACCTATGTGGGCACTTAGTTATGGGATAGGGAGATTGCTACTAGATTCCCCTCCTCAACTCACGGATGAGCATCCATCTCAAGAGATTGCTACTAAGTACCCCGCCTCAACTCACGGATGAGCACCCATTTCAAACCATATCCTCTCGGTGCTTAGCATTATTCCCCATGAAGTACATTACATTCATTACATTAGTTCATTATGGGATAAAGGGTTGCTACTAGATACCCCACCTCAACTCCCGGATGAGCATCCATCCCAAACCCAACTTTCATTCATTCATTGGAAATCTCATAGATTCAAAGATGAGAATAGCCTTTCACCTAAGAACCCCTTTTTTGTGAAAAAGTCCTTTCACAACAAGTCATTAACATTCATTAGAGTACAATTGAGAATAGCCTTGTAATAGACTCAGCATTCATTAACATTATCATTGAACTTCATTCACTCATTTATTCATTCAAGTGTGTGTGTATGTGACAATAGCCTTCCACATTGTCACCATCTTTCACAAGTGTTAATAGAGAGATAATATTCAATCCTAACACAATTAGCTTCTAAACATGATCATTTTTCATTCATTTAGATCACACACATGATTTACATCACATTCATATATACAACATCATGATAATACTTGAGGGTTACTTGAGGTGAAGGCTTAATGTGAAGGTAATGGCTTATGTCGTGATTATGTCTCTATTGTGAAGAAATAACTTGTATGTTGGTTATGTTTGAATATTATGCCTCTTATGCTTATGTTCACTAAGTTTTATCAAAATGGCATACAAGCATGACTTTCAAACAAAATGTCTGTTTTAAGCATGTTTGTGCATGGCTATCATACTTAGTACTTAATTGTGCTAACCCATATTTCTTCATATTGTACTACAAGTGTAGGTTCTGGCAAGTGAGTTACTTTCTCTCTAGTTGAAGCTTGGATTTGAGGTTCTCCAAGACTAAGTGGTATGTCCTCATAGATTGAGGACAAGTACTTGATGTTTCCATTTCTTTCATGTAAAAGACTATTGTTAGACTTTTCGATTGTAAAGGGTCGTGTCCCTACTTATGTTTCAAATGTTGTTTTTAGATGGCCATGTGAGACAATATACTTCTGTTGTGTTTCGAAGTGTTTTAAATGAGTATTTTGATGGTATGGTTTTAAATAAAGTTTTAATTTCGTACTACTTCTCTTATCGAATGCAATGAAAGGCTCTGAGGCATGTATGAGACCCCTTCGAGGTCAAGTACGCCGTGTCGCATCAAGGGGCTAGCCTTGGGTCGTGACAAACAGCACCATCCAAATGATCAACTTTTGCAATCTCATGCTATTTACAACTATTTCAATATGCGTCTCCAACATCCTTGCAAGTTTTAGTTGCACCAAGCACAATATAACTTGCAACCACATAAGAAGGTGAAGTCTTTCTCCTTCACTCCTTTGGATTAGCCATATGTAGATATATTTGAGATATTGAGAGCAAATGGGCTAATGCAATCAATAAAAGGATTCATTCCTGAGTATACGCTAAACACTTTCATCCATCCAAGAATTGTGCTTACCACTTGAACATTCAAGGACATGACACTGAAGATTGTCCTGCCGTAAATTTTTTAAGATTCAAAGCATGATTGAAAGTGGCAAGATAAATCTACAAATAGAGCCTTCAAGCAGCAGTGGTAGTATCACAGACACTAGCACAATTGTTGTTAGGGGTGATCCATCAAAATTGGCACCAAGACATTTGAAAAGAAAGTGTGCAACCAATCAAGAAGACTAACAAATATATTTTCTTTGCAGCTTCTCCTTTTTAAGAAGTATCTACACTTTTGCAATCTTTACTAGACTTTGTAATGAACTACGTGTGACCCGATTCCTTCTAGTAGTGGGATACGTAGGCGCCTATTTTGGGTTCGGTCTCAATATAATAAATAAATTCATTCTCCCCCAAGAGCAAAGACTAGGACAGCTTTGCAAATGACCTATAAAGGTTTGAAAAAGGGCAAAAGTTGAGATCGCAGGCAATATTCTCCAACAAATCGCTTCAATGCCATAGCAACACGAAATGCAGATTCAAAGCCAAAGCTTCATGGTTCAATGCAAGGAAACCATATTATTTTATACTAACAAATTTTCTTTGAATAATGTAGAGGTTAATTTTTAGTTATTCTTGAATAATAGCCACACAAAGCTCAACATCAAGTCAGAATTGCAAGTTCAGATGGTGCAACATCAACAAGAATAAAATTTTAAATTCATAATTTTTCTTTGAGCGCAGAATTTACAAGGAATAAATTTTCGTCGAAGTTGAAGCTCCTAATTTATGGGCACCATATACACTATTACGAAGTATTGCACCAGGCATCGCATTTTAAATATTCAATACTGCAAAGGCACTGCAACAAGCTCTTCATACTAAGTCATGATTGCTCGCTACCGCAAAGAAATCGCATCAAGCTCATTGAGCCAAAATTCATATTTGTAAGTTTGCATCATATATTGGGTTAGTCCACCCTAAAATAGGACATATTGAGTTCTTCCACCCTATAATAGGATATATCGGGTTCTTCCACCCTTAAATAGGATATATTGGGTTCATCCACCGTAAAATAGGATATATTGGGTTCTTCCACCCTCAAATAGGATATCGAGTTCTTCCACCCTATAATAGGATATATCGGGTTCTTCCACCCTCTAATAGGATATATTGGGTTCTTCCACCCTCTAATAGGATATGTTGGGTTTTTTCACCCTCTAATAGGATATATTGGGTTTTTTCCACCCTCAAATAGGATACATTGGGTTTTTTCACCCTAAAATAGGGTATATTGAGTTTGTTCACCCTAAAATAGAGCATATTGGGTTCTTCCACCCTAAAATAGGACACATTGGTCCCATCCACCCTAAAATTGGACGCATCGGGTTCGTCCACCCTAAAGTAGGATACATTGGGTCCTTCCACCCCTAAAATAGGATGCTTGGCTTCCTTCACTCTAAAATAGAAGATATCGGGTTCATCCACCCTCAAATAGGACATGTTGGGTTAGTCTGCCCTCCAATGAGACATTTTAATCTCATTTGTCTCTAATGAGACATCTCGCAATGCTTTAATTATTTATTTATTTTTAAATATGTGTATGCACTACATGCTATCTTATATCAGACATCTCGCAATGCTTTAATTATATATTTATTTTTTACATATGCAGTGCATGCTATCCTTTAAATTCCTTGAAAAGTTTATTTGTCTCTAATGAGACATCTCGCAGTGCATTAATTATTTATTTTATACATATGAGCAATGCATGTTAAATTTCTTGAGAAGCTTATCGGTCTCTAAAGAGATATTACACAATGTTCTAATTAATTTTGTTCATGCACCGCAAGCATTTTAAATTTATTGAAAAATCGAGTTACATATCTATGTCTCTTTTACTAACGAGACTTGCAGGTGCATAATTTGAAGTAGTTAATTAATTTCTAAGAAAATGCAATATATTCGATTAATTGTATCTGAAGCTTTGATTCAGAAATGACGCATTTTCCTTATGATATTTTTCATAAGATATTTATTTATATTTCTAGATTTATCTTATTTCCTAACAATTTTATCAAGATTTGGCAGCACAATCCACATGCATCAACAAGAGACACAATGCAACGTGGAAGTTTATCTAAACAGTGAAGTGGGGCAATTTGTTGAGAAAGTTTAGCTTTCCAACAAAGGTCAACGTCTTTACTGAGATCATCCACGAGGATATATTCTCAAATCAAACCACAGGTGCGGACGACATCAAAAAAGGATGCAGCACAACGTGGAACTTTTTCTAAGCAGCGAACTGGGACATGGTCTGAAGAGGAGTATCAGACTTTTAGGACGCGAGCTGAGGAATGACTTCCGCCACAATCAAACCACACCCCTATCAGAAGGCATGTAGGTTTTTCTTTGCTCGCACCCGGGAAATTTTTCACTCTCACCAGAGGCAACTTTCCAATCTGAGTGACAATACTCCAAAAGCTTTAGAAATTATGTTTGTGTAAGTTCTTACTGATGGATGTGAAGAGCTCCACATTCAGACAAAGAGGTTGCAAGCTTCTTTTTCATACTCAACTTACTTGTCACTCCTCTAGAACTAAAGGTTTCTTGAATTATAGATTTTCTTTCAACCGATCGAGTCAAACTACAAACAGTCTGATTCCTAAGGTTCAAGGATATGTAGGTGGGTTCAATGTTGAAAACTCGGTTGTACTCCAACATTCTCTCTTAATTCTTATTCTCGAGTATTGCGGTCTCTTCATAATTTGATATCGAAATAACTTTTGAATTATTTCATAATCATGCGTCAAATCAAGCATATCGAACTACAAGTGGCTTGAATTCTCATATAGCCTGAGATATGTAGGAAAACCAATTTCGGGGTTCGGCCATAATTCCTAAAGTTCGTACCAAAATCCTTTTTCAAATAGATGAAGATGTGGTCAGACAAAATTGGATTTGTCAATTTCATTTGCTTCGAATTTCTTTCATCAATCCAAGTCAAACGAGGGAAAGCTGTTGACACCCAATTTTGGCCCTCCACAATATAAATTAGTCATCGAGCTTCTTAAATTCCCAACGATTTGAAATAATTTACTTTATAAAATTCAAAATATTTTCAAGTCATTTTAAGTAATTTTGTCATTTTTTATA